>CAUYLG010064554.1:0-55577 GCA_963573385.1 Cacajao melanocephalus
TTTTGCATTTGCTGAGGAGTGATTTACTTCCAATTATGTGGTCAATTTTAGAGTAGGTGTGATGTGGTGCTGAGTGGAATGTATATCTTGTGGATTTGGGGTGGAGAGTTCTGTAGATGTCTATTAGGTTTGCTTGGTCTAGATCTGAGTTCAAGCCCTAGATATCCTTGTTAATTTTCTGTCTTGTTGATCTGTCTAATAATGACAGTGGAGTGTTAAAGTCTCCCGCTATTATTGTGTGGGAGTCTAAGTCTCTTTGTGGGTCATTAAGAACTTGCTTTATATATCTAGATGCTCTTGTATTGGGTGCCTATATATTCAGGCTAATTAGCTCTTCTCTTTGCATTAATCCTTTTACCATTATGTAATGCCCTTCTTTGTCTCTTTTGATCTTTGTTGGTTTAAAGTCCATTTTATCAGAGACTAGGATTTCAACTTCTGCTTTTGTTTGCTCTCCATTTTCTTGGTAAATTCCTCCATCCCTTTATTTTGAGCCTATGTGTATCCTTACATGTGAGATGGGATTCCTGGATAGAGCACACTGATGGGTTTTGACTTTTTGTCCAATTTGCCAGTCTGTGTCTTTTGATTGGGGCATTTAGCCCGTTTACATTTGAGGTTAATATTGTTATGTGTGAATTTGATCCTGCCATTTTGGTGCTAGCTGGTTGTTTTGCACATTATTTGATGCATTTTCTTCATTTTGTCAATGGTCTTTACCATTTGGTACTTTTTTAGAGTGGCTGGTACTGGTTGTTCCTTTCTATGTTTAGTGCTTCTTTCAGGAGCTCTTGTAAGGCAAGCCTGGTGGTGATGAAATCTCTCAGCAATTGTTTGTTTGCAAAGGATTTTATTTCTCCTTTTATGAAGCTTAGTTTGGCTGGATATGAAATTCTTGGTTGAAAATTCCTTTCTTTAAGGATGTTGAATATTGGCCCCCTACTCTCTTCTGGCTTGTAGGGTTTCTGCTGAGAGATCTGCTATGTGTCTGATGGGCTTTCCTTTGTGAGCAACCGACCTTTCTCTCTGGCTGCCCTTAGCATTTTTTCCTTCATTTCAACCCTGGTGAATCTGGAGATTATGTGCCTTAGGGTTGCTCTTTTTGAGGAATATCTTTGTGGTGTTCTCTGTATTTCCTGGACTTGAATATTGGCCTGCCTTGCTAGGTTGGGGAGTTCTCCTGGATAATATCCTGAAGAGTGTTTTCCAGCTCAGATTCATTCTCTCCATCACATTCAGGTACACCAATCAAAGGTAGATTAGATCTTTTCACATAATCCCATATTTCTTGGAGGATTTGTTCATTACTTTGTACTCTTTTTTCTCTAATCTTGCCTTCTCATTTTATTTCATTGAGTTGATCTTCAATCTCTGATATCCTTTCTTCTGGTTTTTGGTGTTTTCATCCTTTTTGCATTGGTTTCTTCCCATCTTAGTGGCTTTATCTACCTGTGGTCTTTGCAGTTGGTGACTTTCAGATGGAGTCTCTGAGTGGACGTCCTTTTTATTGATGATGAAGTTATTTCTTTCCGTTTTTTAGTTTTCTTTCAAACAGTCAGGCCCCTCTGCTGTAGGACTCTTGGAGTTCCACTCCAGACCCTGATTGCCTGGGGATCACCTGATGTGGCTGGGGAACAGTAAGGGTTTCTGCCATTTTCTTCTTCAATTATCTTCTTCCCAGAAGGATACCTGCCAGAGGTCAGCCTGAGCTCTCCTTTATGAGGTGTCTCTTTGGATATTTGGGGGTCAGGGAGTTCCTTGAGGAGACAGTCTGTCCCTTATAGGAGCTCAAGTGCTTAGCTGTGAGCTTTATTGTGCCATTCAGAGTTTCTGGGCAGGTACGTTTAAGTCTGCTGCAGCAAAACTCATAACCACCTTTTTTCCCAGGTGTTCTGTCCTGGAAAGGTGGGGCTTTATTTACAAGTTCCTGATGTGTTGCTGCCTTTTTTCAGAGATGCCCTGACCAGCAAGGAGGTAGCCTAGTCACAGTCTGCCAGCAGAGGCATTGCTGAGCTGCTGTGGGCTCTGCCCAGTTGCTGTGTGAACTTCCTTGTAGTTTTATTTATAGAAATATAGTTAGAACTACCTTGGAAATGATGGTCTGCCTCAGTAATGGCGGACTGCCTCTATAATGGCAGACTGCCTCAGTAATGGTGGATTGCCTTGGTAATAGCAGATTGCCTGGTAATGGTGGGCTGCCTCGGTAATGGTGGAGGCCCTTCCCCCCACAAAGCTGCACCATCCAGCGTCCAGCTGAGCTTGCTGTGAAACTCTCAATCCAGAGCATTTCAGATTGCTGGTCTTTGTGGGGTTGGGACCCAACAAGCCAGATCACCTGGCTCCTTGTTTCAGCCCCCTTTTTTTCAGTTGAATGGGCAGCTCTGTCTTCCAGGTGCTCCAGGCACCAGTTGAAACGGCCACCCAGATTTGTGTGTGCTTTTGTGCAGAGACCCACTGTGCCAGCTTAAACAGCTGTGGTGGAAACTCTTAGCACTTTTCAGTCCAGGAAACTCCTGGACTATGGGCAGTAATAAATCATTTCAAAATATGCTGATCACTCACCCTCTGCATTGTTCTCACTGAGGATGGCATTCCAGAGCTCTTCCTATTTGGCCATCTTGGATCCTTCCCTTTTTCTCATTTTTATTGAATATTTTTTCAATGGTGAAGCAAAGGGATTCTAACATGTACATTTATGAGATGTCAATATTTTCTCAGTGTCATCATAGTCACATATATTATTATTATAACATTTTATTTTGATTAGATATAAACATCAATCAATTTTTTTTTAATAGAGATGGAGTTTCACCATGTTGGCCAGCCTGGTCTTGAACTCCTGACCTCGTGATCTGCCCATCTAGGCCTCCCAAAGTCCTGGGATTACAGGTGTGAGCCACTATGCCCAGCTGTCAACTTTTTAATGTGTTCTTTCTCAATTCCTTAAATAATCTGGTTATTCTTTATAGCAGGGGTCCCCAACCCCTGGGTCACAGGTAGTGCTCTCTTTTTGAGAATCTAAGTAATGCCTAATGATCTGAGATGCAACATTTTCATCCCAAAACCATCATCCCCAGCAGCCACCCACTGAGCCACATGTGAAAAATTGTCTTCCATGAAACCAATGCCTGGTGCCAAAAAGGTTAGGGACCACCACTGCTTAACAGACTACATGGTAAATATTAAATATGATCACACATTCATGATGAGGTGGCCATTAGGCACAGTCCTCAATATAACATATATTTGTAAGACATTAAAATGAATTAAAGGAAGAAACAGTTTCATTTTCTGAATTTGACTGTGTATTTAGTTGCTTCCTAGTAGGAATTATATCAGAAGTTATAATTCAACCTAGAAAAGATTGAGCTAATGAATGCTAGAGAAACAAACTAAACTTCTGCCAGACATTGATGGGTTATGAGTTTGTTTTAATTTCTAAGGAAAAAATAGTGATGTCATTGTGAAGAGCTCAATAAAGACGTCAACTTAATATTTAACAATAGCTAAACAAGATGTTTATTTGAATTTTGAAAGGCAGAAAGTATATGAAACATAAGAACATACAATTACATAAAGAGAATAACCAATGGTAATGTTTTAGTGATTGTGTTTATTATTATATATATTTTCTACATCAGAGTTTTATCAATTTTACATTCATTAGATGTACATTGAAAACCCACTTATAAAACTAGAAAAACTGGCCAGGAATTGTTCATACAAAAGATAGTTTTTGAGCCTTAATAGTGTAGCAGCAGATGACAGTCAATTGTATTAAAGACATTTAAGGAAAAAAGAACAGCACTAGCAAAATCTTAGGAACTTAAAATAGACTTATATTTGGAAGATAACAAGCTGCTCCATAGAGTTTCTCTTTGTTTACCCCAAATTAGATACAGTCAAATCATAGATTTTTCAAATGTCATGGAAGTATTTTAAAATTACACAAAGACACAAGTAAAAAGAATGTATTTTAAGAGCTCATTGGACTGTAGGTATTGTGCTAAGCACATAACATATCCTTAAGAGCTATAAAAAGTAGATGTTGTCTCTTTATTTAATGAGAAAATGAAGAAATAAAAATTGTTATTTTCCCAAAACCAAAAAGAGCTAATAATTATTAGCATGGAAAGAATTAAGTCCAATATTTAAATCTAAAGGATTACATATAATGTCTCTAACAGTTGAAAAGATATCAACAAGGCAACTTGTCTCATGCACTCTGCAAGATCTCATTGTGCATTTTCTATGAACAAAGCTCTGCTTTACTAGCATTAAGGAAAATATCTATGACTCAATAATAGATTATTTCCCCAGGAAGCACATTTTCTCTTGACTTTGTATATTTATTTTTAATTTTTCATTCTCTTACACTTCTGTAATAATGTTATATTCTTTAACTTCTTGATACTTGTCATTAATATTATTTTTTTTAATTTTTACATTTTAGGTTATATATTCCCCTTTAAACCCCATTTTAGCCACATCCCATAAGATTTCCTATCATTCAACTCAAAATAATCATTACTACTTGTATTTTTTAACCAATGGTTTATATGACAAAGTACCTCATAATTGCCAATAACATATGGGCTTTTTAGTTTTTTTTTTTTTTAACTTATTTCAGGTTGCATTTTACTGTGGTCAGAAAAGATACACTGCATATGTCTTTAAAATTTATTGATATTTGACTTATGTATGACAATAGATTATTTTTAAATAGTTTATACTTATAAACTGTAGTTTTGAGTTCTAGTATTCTAAACATGAAAATTATGCTTACTGTTTTTTTGTTTGCTGGATCAATCAATTATTGATAAGTTATGTTGAACTTTCTCACTATAATTCTAGGGGTTTTTTTATCAGTCAATTTCAAGTAAATTATTATGAAATATCCCTGCTCAATTCTAGTAAAGGCTTTTAATATAAACTTTATTTTCTTTCACTTTGACACAATTTATTGGTGTTTGCCTAATACATCCTATTTCTGTTGTTACTTTCAGCCTTCTGAATTCTTATGTTTTACATGTGTCAAGTTTATTTTAAAAGAACATGGTATGCTATCTAACGGAAATTCACTTTACCTGTAAGAACACACATAGACTTAAAGTGTAGGGATGAAAAAATAAATTCCATGCAATGGAAACAAATAGAGAAAGAGTAGCTAAGCTATGTTGATATCAAATAAAACAAATTTCAACTCAAAAACTTAAGAAAAATATACAAATATGGTTATCGTATAATGATAAGGAGGTCAGTTTGGCACAAGAATACACCAATTGCAAATATATATTCACTCAACACTGGAACAACCAAATGTATCGAGCACGTTACTGAGTCTAAAGAGAGAGTTAAATAAGGAATTTCAATGTCCCACTTTTATCAATGGACAGATCAGTTAGGTAGAAAATCCACCAAGAAACATCAGAGTTAAACTTCACTCTAGATCAGATAGACCTAACTGACATTTATAAAACATTTCATCCCACTGCTGCAAAATGCACATTGTTCTCAACACATAGAACATTCTCCAGGATAGACTATATGTTAGGTCACAAAACAAGCCTCAAAAAAACTCCAATTTGATTTATACCAAGATTCAGCCATGAATAAATAGAAAACCTGAACAGATCAACATTGAGTTAAAAGATCATAGCATTTATTAATTGGTCTTCCATAAAAAAAAAAAAAAAGTTGAGAACCTGACAGTTTCATTGCTGAATTCTGGCAAATATTTAAAGAACTAGTACCATTTCTACTGAAACTATTTCAAAAAATTGAAGAGGAGAAAATGCCTCCAATTCACTTTATGAGGCCAGTATTACTCTGATAGCCAAATCATACAAGAGAAAAACAATAACAACAAAAAAGATGCAGACAATAGAAGAGATCACTCACCATGACCAAGTGAGATTCATTCCAGGAATGCAAGGATGGTTCAAAATACACACATTAATAACCATGATATATCACATTAATGGAATTGAGGGCAAAACCATATAATCATATTCATAAATACTTTAAAGTCATTGATAAAATTAAACATCCTTTTATGATAAAAACTATCAACAAAATAGTTTTATAAGGAACATACTTCAAAAAATAAAGGTCATGTATATTACAAACCCACAGTCAATGTCATATGGAACAGGGAAATATTAAAAGCCTCCCCTCTAAGATTGGGAATAAGATAAGAATATTCACTTTCACCACTTTTATTCAACATTAAACTGAAAGTTCTAGCCAGATAACTAATATTTAAGTTATGCTAAAAAAAAATTCAACATTTTGTTTACTCAAACTCAGTGAATACCACTTTCCCAAATTTTATATATAAATTTTATTAAATCATTGCATGTGATTTAATTGATTTATGACTAGACTGATGAGTGTGTTGAACGAAATAATATGTAATGACTTTTGTAGGACTGTCATAAATTAAAAGCTTGTTGGGGGAAGCAGCAAAGGAGAAAGGACTTAGAGAGTGCCTACATAAATTGATTATAAGTAGCATGTAAACTGGGAAAAACAAACTCGGCAAACTGCTAGAGGCCTCTGGAGAGACATACTTCTCCATGCTTCATGTTCCAGGTTCAGGGCGACCTAGGCTCTGTTACCATAAACGTTGTTCTCAAGGATGTAAAACCCTTTCATAGTTCTAAAATGTAACCAGACTTGTAGGCTCCATGTGAGGCCCGCATTCCACTAGCTGCACATCAATAAAAGGCTAAAGATAACCACGTTCTTTTTTTTGAAACTCCCGAAACCACCACTGTTACCAATCTTTAGAATGACACATCAGTTCCGACTCACTGATTGACCCCACCATCATGTCACCCTCTCTACACCGTCACTCCACCACCTACCCTATAGATCAAAGTGATTGTAACCAATAAATACTGTGGAAGATTGGAGCTTGGGGCCTTTGCAGCCTCCAGTTTTGCATGGGCCCCTGGTCCCACTTTATATATTCTTAACCCATCTTTTTCTCATTCCTTTGTTGCCACCGAGCTCAGGGTACCCACAGGTGGTGTGTGGGGGCTGGCTCCCTACAAAGTTAAAAAGGAAACACAGAGTTAATGTACAAAAATAGAAGGTAGTTTCACAAACATCCTAGTTACTTGTCAGAAAGATAAAGAATGACTACTGTTGCCCTATTTATTTAAAGATGTTTATACTTTCAAACATTCATTTCAGAGAACATTTTAATTTAGTAATATTTTCTATGGCAAAAATTTTGACC
This sequence comes from Cacajao melanocephalus, assembly GCA_963573385.1. Classification (NCBI taxonomy): domain Eukaryota; kingdom Metazoa; phylum Chordata; class Mammalia; order Primates; family Pitheciidae; genus Cacajao; species Cacajao melanocephalus. The sequence goes on from CAUYLG010064554.1 coordinate 7,247, forward strand.
AAATTATAAAACTAAAACATTCCTGGAAGTGATATGGACATTATAGTTTTCTGGAATGTTGTAAAAATGATGATCACTGTCCAGGCACAGTGGCTCATGCCTGTAATCTCAGCACTTTGGGAGACCTAGGCGGGTGGATCATGAGGTCAGGAGTTCAAGACCAGCCTGACTAACATGGTGAAACCCTGTCTTTACTAAAAATACAAAAATTAGCCAGATGTGGTAGTGCATGCCTATAATTCCAGCTACTTAGGAGGCTGATGCAGGAGATTTGCTTGAATATGGGAGGCAGAGGTTGCAGTGAGCCAAGATTGTGCCACTGCACTCCAGCCTATGCAACAGAGTGAGACTCCGTCTCTAAAACAAATTATGATTAATGTTTTTATTGAATATAATCAACTTTATTCAGTTTTTAGGGTATTTTTATAGAGAAAATTTGTGATGGCCAAGTTTTCAGCATTGAAAAACTAAAAAGTCATTTTTTCAAGTATTTTTGTAAACAAAATAAAAACACGTAAACCCAGAAAAATAAATATGCATGTAAAAAAACACATTAGAACTGGAACCTATTGCCTCTGATATTTATAGTTATATCTTTCAGTTACATCCCCAATGAAATCTACAAATATGTTATTGAAATTTTAACTGTCATTTGTATCAAAGTTGACACACAAAAAAGATAGTTACTACTTTCAGGGTAATTGATAAAGTTAAAAAAATTAAGAAATTGGCCTGTAATACCAACTGAAATTACTTCTTTCTTTATAATACTATCAACAATTAAAATAAACTGAGTTACATATTAGCTTATGTAAAAAAAATTCTTCTTTAGTATTACATAAAGCCAAATTAATTTGAATACTCTTGTAGTATATTTTGGAGATTGTAGATTAAGTTTAAAATAACAAGTGGCTAAAGAAATTTTCTAAGAAAATTAGAGCCTTAATTTCTATCTACCTAGTTTAATGTATGATTTCACAAGGTAAACATCATGTAATATTTCCTAAGTCCCCAGCCTGACATATGTCTGGTTTTGTTCCTATGGTTTTACTTACCTCTGCAACTGATTAGAATTACACTTTTTAATGTTTTGAAGCTACTATGCAATTAGATTAACCAAATTAGCTTTTTATTTCAATATTTTTTCTCCTTTTGCACTTTATCTTCACTTTTTCCAGTTTACTGTAAGGTAACATAGGACATTCAAGTCCTGGAATAATTTATACTGGACATACAAATCAACTTGATTTAAATAGTTCACATAAAACATAGTAAGATTATTTATCTCCAGACTAAGTTTTAAATGAAGGTTTCATTATCAGAAAACTAATAGAATACAGAACATTAAAATCCTACAGAGCGGCAGGGAGGGGTCACTCAAAATGAATGGACCAAGAGAAAGAGCAATTTTGATTCCACTAATAACTAAATGTTCTATTTTCCATTAATGAAGTATTTCAGATAGCCCCAGATTACTTGTTGGCTACCTGCTTTTTTTAATAATTGTGATGCACTGTGTAATACAGCTCTTGTACATCAATATTTAAATTAGAAAAATAATGTATTTAGATTTTGGTCAATAATAATTTTTATTACCATAATTGGCTTTATGGTGTTATTGAACTCTTTCATGTCTTGGGTAAAAAAGAGTATGTTTTATAACTATTTAAAATAAATGATGTATCAGTTCATTTCTCATGCTGCTAATAAAGACATATCTAAGACTAGGTAATTTATAAAGGAAAGAGGTTTAATTAACTCACAGTTCCACATGGCTGGGGCGTGGCCTCACAATCATGGTGGAAGATGAAGGAGGAGCAAAGTCATGTCTTACAGGCAAAGACAGCATGTGCAGGAAAACACCCCTTTATAAAACCATCAGATCTTGTGAGACTTATTCACTAACATGTGAACAGCATGGGAAAGACCTGCCCCCATGATTCAATTACCTCCTACCCAGGCCCTCCCATGACACATAGCAATTATGAGAGCTATAATTCAAGATGAGACTTGGGTGGGAACACACCCAAACTATATCAAATGAGGATGTCAATTTTTGGTGCTGTATTACTTCTAGCCACTCACTATTAAATAAAAAGAAAATAGTTCACTCCATATAGCATTCACCTTTTGATAGACTATTTAAATTCTCTATAGCCTAAGGGAAAATGCATATAGTTTTACTCATGAACTATTACAATATATTGCTTAAATTGTAATATTTTAATAAAACTACTGAAATTATTTGAATAAATTTTCTATAACATAGATTATGATAGATAGATAGATACATAGATATTGAATTACATTTAACTTGCAATAAGGTGCAGTATGGGTTTGCAATTCCTGATTTTTATTTTCCTAGGACAAGAAATGGTGTTTTTTTGCTATTTATTTATATTTATAAGTCTACTGTCTACTTTACTGTATTTAAATTTTATATTAGTCTATCTTATAGATGGTCTTTCAGGATATTACATTTCCTCCAAACAATTTATATAATAGTTTAATTTATTTTTTAAAAGTAGTTCCAGATTCTTTTCCTAATGTTTTTCAGCATCTAATTTTAATTGTCTAATTAATATTCTCTAATTATGAGTTTTCTCCAAATGTAAGATTCACCTCTCACCTGGTATACAAAGGATGAAATCAGCTCAGCCAGTGGAGAATTATACAGAGAATAATTATCCCACTGGGACTACAGTGAATACTCAAGTGAAATCCCAGGCCAGTTTTGGTAAAAAGAATTTTAGAACAAATCCTCACAGAACACGTCAATGTCTACTTTTTAAATTTCTAAAATTCCCCAAGAGATCTTTTGTTACACTTCTGCTAGTAGGAGTGTTAGAGCAAATATGGTACAGTAAGTGTTTTTATTATTTTAACTTATGAAGAGAATGTTGTTTAAGTCCTCAAGGAAAAGCATGTAAAAAACTGACATGATATTATTTTGGCTAAAGCTATGTTTTAAGAGAAGACTCTTGGGAAGATAAAAAAAAAAATAAATGTCTATGTTAACAGTAGAGTCAAATTATGAGAGGAAAACTTCATGATAAATAATCCTTAAAAGATACTGGTGAAACCAAGAAATAAAAAAAGTTTAAATAACTGTTAGTCTCCACCTACAAAAGATGTATACAGCAATAAAATTTACTTGAAAATATCCAGTATGCTATAGAAAACAATGATTTATTTATATAGAATTATTATAATTTGAATCCAAATTTCAGTAGAGTTTTTTTAATGTAAGTTAACAAAAGATTTAATCAGAGAACAAAGGAGAAAAACCAGGAGCATATCCATAAATCTACAAATATCTTACTTATGATAGAGCTTTCATTGTTTCCCCTTGGAATATTAAAGAATACCAGTATCTATCTGGTGCTGGGACAATTATTGTCAAGATGAAAATAAAATAAAATATTGTTCCCATTTTATGCCAAAAGCTAAAAGCAATCAACATAGAAAAAAGAAGTCTATGTGGCTTAAAACACAAAAGATAAAACATTTAAAAGAAAATATAAAAATATCTCTAACATTATCAAACCAAAAGTATAGTTTTTTTTAATTAAGTTTTTTATTAATTAAAATATACTATGAGGAAAGTAAAAGTCACAGATTAAAAGGTTATTAATTACATATATACCTTAAAAGAAATTGATTCCAGAATATTAAAAAAAAAATTGTTCAATAATAAGCAAATAGACCAATGGGAAAAAAATGTAAAATACAGAAAGAGGATGTTTATAAGAAAAAACACAAATAACTATTGCCATCATTTATTAGGAAAGTTGAAATTAAAGTTTCAATGAAGGCAAGGTGCGGTGGCTCACACCTGTAATCCCAGCACTTTGGGAAGCTGAGGTGGGTGGATCACCCGAGGTCAGGAGTTCAAGACCAGCCTGGCCAACATGGCAAAACCCTGTCTTGAGTAAAAATACAAAAATTAGCCAGGCGTTGTGGCAGGTGCCTATAATCCAAGCTACTAGGGAGGCAGAGGCAGGAGAATCACTTTAACCCAGTGGGGCAAAGGTTGCAGTGAGCCGAGATTGTGCCACTTCACTCCAGCCTGGGCAAAAGAGCAAAACTCCATCTCAAAAAATAAATAAATAAATAAAATATATTTTGCAGCAATTTAATTGACAATTTTTAAATGTTTGACAATTCTATATATTGGTAAAATATGAAGCAATAGAAATTCATATGGTGCTAGTGGAAGTGCACATCATACTGATAAACAGTTTGCCTTTTTGATAACATGCATGTTACAACCCCAAAATACTTCCATACTCCAGAAAAATACTTACATTTGTACCAGAAATATATACAAGCAGCATTGTTTAAGATAGAAAAAAAAATTTAACCTAAATGTCCATCAACAGGAGAATGAATAAATAAATTATGAAATAGTCATATGAACTACTATGGTGGTAAAGTTGAATGAATTGCTGTTATACATATTGTTAGGGTCCAATCAGGAAATAAAATTTACACAGAATTTGAATAGTGAAGGTAAATGTAAAGCATTATTAATTATAAGGGGGATTTAAGAAAGAAAATAATGGGTAGGAAGAAGCAAATAAAACTCTAAACATTATAGGAATAGCAGCTATAAAGAGCCGCCTGTATCACTCAGGCTGAGATTAAGAGTGCAAGGAGATCCCTCCACACATATGCGTGTACATATGCACACACACACACACACACACACACACACCATCATAAAGTGAAGCCAGATCTGAGTGGACAGGACATAACCATGTCCCTCTAAATGGCAGAGGAATGAGGTGGTGCCACTCTCGTAGAGCTGCTAGATATCTACCCTAAAGGGTGCCTGGTAAACTTATTAATGAGGATGAGCCTTATCATAGGTTCTCTGCTATAAAATTACCCGAGGAACGAGCCTGGGGAAGCCTCTGGCTTCTGGATGCTGCTGGTTGTGTATACTGTAGGAGTTATGAACTGGAGAGGCAATCTGCACTGCAGGAACCTGCTTAGCCAGCTGCCAAGAAGGGCCTGTTAGTCTTGTGATGACTCTCCAGTGTTCTTTACTGACAGAGCTTAACATGACAAAGGGCCAGTTGGCATAGAAAAATATATTTAAAGGACACATCCATTTTTGTTACCTTCTATAACAACAAAAAAGGAAAGGTAAAGGAGAATCCCAGTTAAGTAAAACTTCCTGGTTATTTCTAATGTTATTGCTCTTTAGTTGACAGCTGGATACATAAAAGATTATATGTTTTTACTCTATATACCCTTCTTTGTACTAATATTTTGTTCTTCTATCCAGTTTAAATAAGATTAATGGAACAAATCCAACATATATTTATAAAAGAAACACACTCTAAACAGTGAAGTATATGCATTACATTATCACTCAAATATTTCAGTGCATAGTAAAATATACATATTGAGCAACTCATTTTATAAACATAGTATAAACATAAGAAAATCTGAACAACTTGTGTGTAACAACCCAATAAAATTACCCAAACCCTCGTATAAATATAGTTGGCAATACACTACATTAAATATTTACAAAATATTCTGGCAATATATTTCATGACTGTAATCGCACTACTTTTGGGAGATCAAAGTAGGAGGAATGGCTGAGGGCCAGGAGTTCAACACCAGCCTGGGTAGCATAGCAACACCTTGTCTTTACTAAAAAGTGAAAAAAAATATAGCTAAATATGATGCAGTACACCTGTAGCCCTAGCTACTAGAGAGACTGTGGCAGAAGGATCACTTGAGCCCAGGAGTTTGAAGTTGTAGTTAGCCTGTACTCACTCCAGCCTGGGTGATAGTTTGAAACTATGTCACTAAAATAATAATAATAATATATAATATGAACAAGTAGAGTTTATTTAAAAGTGCTAGATAACGTGTCAAATTAGAAAATTTAGCATGAAATTAAAGTAGAAAATATATGAGTATTTAGACATGCTTTACAATTTTTATGTTACTAAAATGCCACCTAAAGTTATATAAAATATTCTAAACATTTTATAAATAAATATACCTCAAACCAAACCAAACACTATAGCTAATAAAAATAATATAAATATTTTAATTACAGTCAAATAAAAAATGTAAAGTGTGCTTAAAAAACAATTAATTCTCAACACTGTTCTTAATATTATAGCTAATCTTGCAATATAGAAAAAATGTGTGATTATAAATAGTGAGAAAAAAGATTAATAATCATGATTAGTGGCATATATTATATTTGACAATTTTAAATTGTAACAATATTTTAGTAAATGAAAATCTAAATGAAAAAATATCAGATATAATATGCAAAATTAAATAATTTTTGTAATAAGAATAATCATTTTCAATCATAATGACAAAAATAATTCCATTGACATTAGAAAGAATTATGGAGTAACAAGGAATTAAAAGAAACAAAATAAATATGATTGGAGATATCAGCAAGATGGCAGAATAGGAGGTACCCAAATTTAGTTTCTTCCAAGAGAAACAGTGATCAAGTATCCATGAATTAGGATGCTTATATGTGAGAATTCTAAAAATTAGGGGAAAGTTTGCTGCACATCTATAGAGAAAAAAAGGAGACAAAACACACTTAAAAGAATTAGATGAACACTCCCACTTCATCCGTATCATCCCTCCTCTAAGTTGTCAAAGTGCAGCACCAAGAAGAATCCACTTAATCTGTAATTTCTCCCATAAGGTACAGAGAGAGACCAAGGTGAATGTCCAATTTCCTTGGCATCTCAGAACATAGCCTGAAAGGCTCACTTCTGTCTCAACTCATACAAAGCACTGAAGGAACTGATATGTCTAGATGACCTGGGAACAGTAAGAAAAAGTAATAGGAGAGAGGTGTTTCAGTCACTGGAACACATGAATTTCAGTAGAAAGTCCTTAATCACCTCCAGCAGCCTGTTGGTCTGCCTAACTGCAGAGCCTGGCAAAAGTCTTGCTTCACTGTGGAGTTCCCCGAGCTTTTCTGCCTAATTAAGGAACTCTGTGAGAACCCTCACTTCATCATAGAGTCACTCTAGCAGATTAGCTGGAAAACAGAGCCCTATCTACCCACCCACCTCAATTACAGTGACCCTGCTGGTTCCCCAAACACAGAGGAGTAGCAGCAGGTGCCACCTAAACACAGTGCTCTGTGTCACTGCAAATCTCTGCCAGCTAACTTTGCCTCAATTTGGAGGCCTAACCAAATCACAGATGCTCCAACTGGCCATCCCAGAATTCTGTGCCAGGCTGGCTGGTGGCGATGTTTCCCTACCAAAGCCAATCTATAAAAACTAGAGGAAATGACTAAGTTCTCAAATGTGTGAACACCAATAGAAGAATACAAGGCTCACAAAGAATCAGAGGAAAATATCAAAGCTCTAGAAACCACATCTAAAGAAATAAAGATCTACAAGTTGCCAAAGAATTCAAAATAATTATATTTAAGAAAGGAAAATGACACCATCAAAGGAAAATAACCAAGCTCCAGAAACCATGCCTAAAGAAATGGAGATCTAAAAGTTGCCGAACAAAGAATTCAAAATAATCATCTTTAAGAAGGGAAAGTGATGCCATCAAAGGAAAATATCAAAACTTCAGTAACTAACCCTAAAGAAATGGAGATCTACAAGTTGCCTGACAAGAATTCAAAATAATCATCTTTAAGAAGCTCAGTGTGCTGCAAGAGAACACAGGTAGACAACTAAACTATACACAAACAAAATGAGAAATTCAACATTGAAATTAAAACCATATCAAAAAAACAAAAACAAAATTTCCTAAAGCTAAAGAATACAATGACTGCACTGAAAAATTTAATAGAGAGTACTGGGGCAGTCCTAGAGCCTGGATCTACAGGGACCAGCTTAGAGCCTATGTTAAGAGGGAAAACCTTAAAGCCTGTGTTCACAGAGGTGGATCTGGATCCTGGAGCCATGGTGACAAGTGTGCTTCTGCAGCAGGGTTGGAGACAGAATCTAATATGATGGGCTTGGAGACTGGGTTCATGGGGTTCAGCCTGTCACTGGGGCAGGGCCAGAGCCTAGGTTTGCAAGGGCCAGTTTGGTGACAGGATCTACTGAGGCAAACCTGAAAACTGGGTCTGCAGATGCTGGCTTGGAGTCTGAATCAACCTGGGACAGCCTAGCCTTGAGGTTCACTAGGGTGAAACTGGTGCTGGGGTCTGGGAGAAATTCAGATGCTTACGAAAACCTCCTTTCCATACACAGAGGATATCTCTCTCAGCACTGTATGGGCTTGAGGGAGGGGTGAGTGAGCAACGTAATACTGTCATTCCTATACTCTGATATATCTTTCTCTTTTCTGTGCTCTACGCATGTGTTGTAATCTCTAATCTGAAATAGTGTTCCATGAAAAGATGTATGCAAAGCAACCCCAAATGCCAAAGGAGCCAAGAAACCAAACTTTAAAAAAAGGAGGCAGACAAATCCAGCTTGTTAGTGTTGGATGATTTGTTGAGAGAACTTAACAGACAGAAGCATGGTTTTAGGTGGCTGCAAAACAGGTAGATTTCCACGATATGGGTATGGTTCCAGCCCTGTATTTGTTTTAGCCCAATTAAGGTTTCTAATGGCCTAGGGCAAAACTTTCACCTTTCCAAGTGCAGAATTGTAGAAGTGTTTGCAGTTGTGCTTTCAAAACACTATTTTTCCTTTCAATTAACCCTGCTCCATTGGGATTCTGTGGCAAGTGAAATCTCTAATTTATATCCTTTTCATGTGCCCAACTTGGACATCATGCCTAGTGAAATGTGTGCCTTGATGGCTATCAGTGCATCAAAGATATTCACACATGACGTGAAGTTGATCCAAGCCCTTAATGGTGGCTGTTGGTTTGCCCTTTTACAAGGTAAGGCCTACAATAAACCTGTGGTCATGTCTACACATGTTAGTGCATATTTTTGTCTCAAGTTGTCCGATGTAGTCTATCCGCCAGTCTCTCACAGGGTCAGCTGCCTTATGTATGTGTCCTGGTGTATATAGAATGAGGCAGGGGTGCAGGCAAAAGTAAACTAAGCAGTTTGTTACTGCTGCTGCTAAATCTGTATAGCATAGGTGCAATTCTACTCCCTTAACTATCTTCCAGCCCACTTGTGCACTGGGATGCTCACTGTGTTTGGGTGTAGCTAAGATAATGAGAGGAAACCAGTGTTCTCATTTTTGCTAGGGTATCAGCTTCTATGTTACCATGGGATTAATCTAACCTGTGTGCTAAAACATGCTACATAATTAGGCTTGCAGTTGGTCCTTATAGCTTTTCCCAGATGTCTTTACAAATGGCAGCTCCCCACAGGGGTTTTCGTTAGTAAATGCCAGTCATCCCAGGCTCACTCGGCAAGCCAAGTTGTAAGACCTTTAAATACTGCCCAACTATCTGTTCAAAGAACTATAGGCCATGGCTCATGGATACAAGCTAACCGTGCATCCTGTAGTTCTGTCCATCGACTTTTTGCTGCTTTCCAATCTCAAACCATATGGTATCTGTTTGCAGTTGTACAGCTACTGCCATTTATACAGAAGGGTTACCTCAGCCAACCTATCTGATTACCCAATATTTTCAGGAATGAGAGCCATGCCTTCATGTATCCTGAGAGACATGCCTTTTGGGGGCTCCACAATAGGGGCCACACTAGTCTCATAGTGCACAGTTCTAAGACAGCATGCAGTTCCTCTCCCAAGGGACTCATGGAGAGGCTGCTACATTGCTGCAGATATGCATGCCAGTTTTTTAAAGTGAAGGCCTGGGCAATAGCTGAGGCAAGCCTAGCAAACAACCCTTCTTTCCAGTCTTTTTTAGGAAGACCTATTCTCACGTTTACTGGCAAAGCAGCACTTATGAATTCAACTTGCTGTAGGGCCTTCTATACCCCTATGACCTGTTGTTCAGTTGGGGAATAACAGCTTTCAATACCCTTCCATATTTGTAACCAGAATCCTGCTTTCCCAAGGTGGACTTTCTTATGTTGGCCCAGCTGGTCTCGTCAGTTCTTGACCGGGGTGAAACCTAAGGTTGTAACTGAGTCTCTAATAGTTTAGTCTTCTCAAATGCTTCCTCTTGTTCTTTATTCCAGCATCACCTAAATACTTTCTTTATTAGTTTATCCAGGAGACCCAAACATTGCACTAACTGTGGAATAAAAGCCAATTACTATTCCAAAAAGACCTAGGAAACTTTGTAACTGTTAAACTGTTCTAGATGTGGAAAACTGCACCTCTGATATAAGACATGTCTTACCCAGCCAACTAACCTTTAGTAACTTTGCACCTGGTCCTGGGCCTTGTATCTTTTGTGGGCTGATGGCCCATCCCTTGGATTGAAGAAGCATGCACAAGGCATCAAGGCATTGCTGTAGCAATAACAAGTCTTCAGAGGTTCACATGATTTCATTAACGTAATGAATCTGTGTAACAGCGAGTGAAAGTGGACGTAAAATTAAATCTTTACCAATTATTCCATAACAAAGAATGGGCTATGTAGATTCCCTAGTATAACTCTTGAAATGCCCAACGTTGGCCATTCCAAGTAAAAATTGGTCCTATGAATTAGGATGCAAAGGGATGCCAAAGAAGTAATTAACTAAATCTAGCACAGCACGATAAGTGTCTATATTTTGTATTTATTTGCTCCATCATTTGGGTGATGTTAGGCATAGCAAGCATGTATTTCAGGAACCATATTATTTAGTTCCTGGCAGTTTGCTGTCATGTACCAGATGCCATCTGGTTTTCTTACTGGCTGTAAGGGACTGTTGAAGAGACTCCAGGCTAGCTGGATAATATTAACTTTGGTCAGTTCCTGCATAGTGGTTGGGATTTCTTCTGTTTCACCAGAAAGATGGTGTTGTTTCACATGAGCAAAATGTCATGGGGAAGGAAGGCGTACAGGTTCCCTCTTAAAATAGACTTCACTCTCCTGAACTCATAGGAGAAATTCTCCCCAGATATTTGTAATATGAATTCTAACAGGACATCCATCCCCAAGATGTTTTCTGGAATAGATGAGACAAAGATAGTATAGTAAGCAGGAGGACTTCACCCAACATGAAGGAGAAGAGGAGTTTATTTCACTTGGATAGTCTCTCTGGGTTTCCATAAATTAAGGATCATTTTGCATAGATGCCCAGTAAAGCTAAGGTTGTCTGCTTATTGTTTGGATTCCAATATATAGTGAGCTCCATATGTGGCCTCTGGTCACCTCCTATTACTTTCACATGGAAGAAAACTTGGCCATATCTTTAGTGACTAGGGTGGGGAGGAGTCCACACCTGAAACACAGAGACTGTGGCTATTTCACATGGAGTTTATTCTGCTCCTTCTTGCTCTTCTCCTGGGGCACTGAAAAGTGTTCTAAACTCTTGATCAAGAGTTGGATTTCCAAAGGCTCACTTATATGGCATTAGGTTGCCCAGTTATTTTCTCTCTGTCTGTTCTGGCTGAAATCAGATCACAGGACATTTATTTCCTAGAAATCCTAACTGGGCCTTTTTTACCTCCCTTTTTCAGTCCAGTAGACTTTCCCTTATTTTTTCTTGTCCTTTAGCAACCATTTGAACATTATTTCTTCCCTTTTCAGTTTCTCTAAAATCAGAAATGGCTTCATCATCTCATACACACGTTGTCCCATAGTAGGGCTCACTACTCTTGGTGGTGGGGTTGTGGGGGTGGGGGCAGGGGTGGAAACTGTTATTTTTTCAGCCTCATTCTTTGCCAGGGAGATGCCAATCTCACCTGTTTCCCACGGCCACACCATCCACATGGCTAAGCTTTCTTTCCGCAGCTGTTTAAACATTTTTGCTATGTACTATTATCCTGCCAAGGGCTGCACGTGTTGGATTTTTGCTTTCTGCTGCATAAGCAATTTTCCTTTCAAAAGGGAGGAATAACTTCTACCTTCTCTGAATTAACCTTTGTGTCACCATCTGATTCAGTAGTTGGTTTTCAGGAGTTCCAGGTATTTGCATCCCAGTCTGGACAGCTTTCTCCGTCCCAGCTCTTCAAAGCGGCAAGCTAAGGTTTGCAACTGTGCCTCCTGAGTTTCCAGCTAGTCAACCAAACCAGGTGCTAAGACAGACATGGAAGCTGTCATAACTCTTTTTAACTTCAATTCTTTCTCCACCTTTCCTACACTTACTTCAGCTGTTACCTGCGTTTCTGTGGCCACACAGACCACAACAGCAGCATACTTGCTGTTGTCACAGCTCTGTGACCTTCTCACCAGTGAATCATACGACATTTTACTAACAAGCTTTCTAGACCCTCCGGCATTTTTAAGGTGTCACTGTATTCAAGCAGTAGTGCACAGGTATCTACCAAATGGACGCCACCCCCACATAGATGAGGAGGGCACCCTGGAATTTTTCCTGTGAATGCTTCTTTTCCTTTGTCCTTACTTTGATTTCTTGGCTTCTCCTGGCCAGCTCACCATTTGTTCCATGAAAGAGCTATGTATGCAAAGTGCCCCCCAGATGCCGAAGGAGCTGAGAAAACAAAGAAAGAGGCAAACAAATGTAAGTTGTCAGTAATGGTGAATTTATTGAGGGGACTTAAATAAGTGTGGTCTTAGGCAGCTGCAAGACAGGTAGATCTCCTCGCTGTTACTCCCTAAACCCAAGGCTTACATACCATAGGGAAAGGGTATGTATGCTGTAGCAAGACAATAAAAGGCAACCCTCCAGAATAGGCAGAAATGCTATGTGCATCAGAGCCTATAATTTGTGCAATAGCATCAAGGTTGTCTTGTTTTTACACTAGGTACATTAAATAAAGTAGAAACCAGGAGGCATTCACTGAATTGAGGATAATTATAAGTCAACATGGCAGATTAGCATCTAAGATAGAGTCTCTTTTGTCTCCACAAATCCAGATTCTTATGTAGATATTTTCATGTGTGAATCGTAGTTTATATCAGTGTTTCTGTGAGAAAATGAGGGCTGGAAATGCTTATTCCATCATCATGCTGATGTCATCTCTTTCAGTGGATTTATTAATGTCTTTCTTATATTTAAGATCATGAAATCTGCAAAAAAGTTTTATTTTTCCTTTTAAGTTTGTCTACTTTTTGCTTAATTTTATTGACCAGCCCTTTGAATAGAGCCGCTAGAATAATATTGAATGTAAGTGGCAAGAGCTCACAATTCCTGACTTGTTCCTAATCTGAATGAGAAAGCATTCACTCTTTTTTTAAACCTTCAAGTATGATGTTGAACATGGAATTTTCAAAGATGTATTTTATCAGGCTGATAAAGAAATATAAGAAAATATTTATCAGAATTATAAAGGAACACCAGTCTCCCTTCTATTATTAGATTACTGAGTGTTTTATCATGGAAGTATATTGGGATTTGTAGATACTTTCTTCACCTTTGTTGAGATGACCATGTGCTTTTTCTCCTTTGTTCTGTTAAAATACTATGCTATATCTATTATCATCTTTATTTTGTTTAATTGTTTTTAATTTTATGGCATGCAAGTATAGTTGTATGACACAGCTATATTGTGTAGTGGCGAAGTCTGGGCTTTTAGTGTACCCATCACCCAAATAGTGTACATTCTACTCAGTAGGTAGTATTTCATCACTCACCTGCATCCCACCATCCCACCTTTTGGAGTCTCAAATGTTTATCATTCCACTCTTTATGTCCATGTGCACTCATTTTTCAGCTCCTATTTAAAAGTGAAAAGGACAGTTTTCTACTTTTTGTTTCTGAGTCGTTTTACTGAGGATAATGTCTTCCAGTTTCATCCATGTTGCTGGGAAATATTTGATTTTATTCTAGTATTTTATTTTGTTTTATTATTTTTTCTATGGCTGAATAGTTTTCTATGGTGGATGTGTGTGTATGAGTGTGTGTGTGTGTGTATATGTGTTATATTTTCTTTAATCTTTTTTTGATGAACACTTAGGTTGATTCTATGACTATGCTATTGTGAATAGTGTCACAATAAGTGTACAAGTGAAGGCATTTTCTGATAATTTTTTTTTCTTTTTGGAAAAGAAAAAATATCTGTTAGTGAGATTGCTGGATTAAAGGGTAGTTCTACTTTTAGTTATTTGACAAACCTCCATTCCGTTTCCACAGAGGTTGTACTAATACACATTCCCACCAATGGTGTATGAGCATTAAGTTTTCTCTGCATCCTCACCGACATCTGTTATTTGTTGACTTTTTAAAAATAGACATTCTGACTGGTGTGAGACAGTATCCCATTACGGCTTGAATTTACATTTCTCTGACTATTATTAATGTTGAGCATTTTTCCAGATGTTTGTTGGTCATTTGTATGTCTTCCTTTGAAAAATGGCTGTTCTTGTTTTGCTCACTTTTTAATGGAGTTATTTGCTTTTTTCTTATGGAATTGAGTTCCTTATAGATTCTGGATGTTAACCTGCTGTTATATGTGTTATTTGCAAATATTTCTGTAGATTGTCTGTTTAGTTTATTTCTTTTGTGGTACAGAGCATTTCAGTTTAAGTCTAATTTGTCTATTTTAGTTTTCTTCCATTTCCTTTTGAGGACTTAAAGTCTTTGCCTTGACCAATGTCCAGAATAATTTTTTCCTACTTTTTTCCCCCCAGGAATTTTATAGTTTCGGATCTTAGATTTAAATCTTTAATCCATTATTAGTTAATTTTTGTACATAGTGAGAGAAAATGGTCCAGAGTTTATTCTTTTTAATATGGGTCTCCAATTTTCTCAGCACCATTTAGTAAACAGGTTGTCCTTTCTTCAGTGTATATTTTTGTCAGTTTTGTCAAAGATCAGTTGGTTGTAACTCTGTGGCTTTATTTCTTGGTTCTCTATTCTGTTCTGTTGATCTATGTATCTAAGTTCATACTAGTAGCATGCTGTTTTGGTTACTGTAGCTTTTTAGAATACTTTGAAGTCAGTTAATGTAATATCTCCAGTTTTACTCTTTTTGCTTAAGATTGCTATTGGTATTCAGGTTGTTTTTTTGTTTCATAAGAATTTTAGTATTTTTTTTCTAATTCTGTGAAAAATGACATTGGCTATTTGACAGGCATCGCATTGAATCTGTAGATTGCTTTGAACAGTATGGTCATTGTAATAATATTATTGTTTCCAATTCATGAGCATGGGATGCATTTTTATTTATTTGTGTCATCTATGATTGATTTCATCACTGTTTTGTAGTTATCCTTATAGAGACATTTCACATTCTTTGTTAAATGTATTCCTATTTTATTGTGTGTGTGTATAGCTATTATAAGTTAGATTGAGTTCTTGATTTGGTTCTCAGCTTGGACATTATTAGTATATAGAAATGCTACTGATTTTGTCTTATTATTATTATTTTAGTTGTATTTTTCCAACTTTTATTTTAGATTCAGGGGGTACATATGCAGGTTTGTGACATGGGTAAATTCCATGTCACAGGGGCATGATATACAAAAAATTTTGTCACTCAGATAATCAGCAAAGTATCAAATTAGCAGGTTTTAAGGTTTTGTTTGTTTGTTTTTTTGTTTTCTGTTTTGCTTTTTTTTTTTCTTTAAGACAGTTTCTGACTCTGTTGTCCAGGTTGGAGTGCAGTGGGACAATCACAGCTCACTGTAGCCTCCACCTTGTGATCTCTTTACCTCATCCTCCTGGGTAAGGTAGTTTTTCAATCCTTATCTTCTTTCCACCCTCCTCCCTCAAGTAAGGCCCAGTGGCCAAGCCGCCATTGTTCCTTTATTTGTGTCCATGTGTGCTCAATGTTTAGCTCCCACTTATAAGTGAGAACATGTGATGTTCATTTTCTCTTTCTCTGCTAATTTGCCTAGAATAATGGCCTCCAGTTCTACATATATTGCTGCAAAGAACATAATATTTTTGTTTTTTATGGCTGCATAGTATTTCATAATGTTACTGATTTTTGTATGTTGATTCTATATCCTAAAACTTTATTGAAGTTGTTCATCAAATCTAGGAGTTTTTTGGAGTCTTCAGGGTTTTCTAGGTATAAGATCATATAGACTAGCAAAGAGAGATAATCTGACTTCTGTCTTCCTATTTGGATGCTTTTTATTTGTTTATCTTGCCTGATTGCTCTAGCTAACATTTCTAGTACCATGTTAGACAGTACTAGTGAAAGTGGGCATTCTTCTCTCATTCTAGTTCTTAGAAGGAATGTGTTCACCTTTTCCCTATTCAGTATATTGGCTGTGGGATTGACATTTATTAATTTCATTATTTTGAGGTATATTTCTTCTATACCTAGTTAGGTAAAGAATTTTATTATAAAGGAATACTGGAGTTTATCAACTGCTTTTTCTGCATCTATTGATATGATCGTATGATTTTTGTTTTAAATTCTGTTTATGTAATGAATCACATTTATTAATTTGCATATGTTGAACCAAGCTTGCATCCCTTGATTAAATCCCACTTGATCCACAGTGTATTATCTATTTAATGTGCTGTTGGATTAAATGTTCTAGTATTTTGCTGAGGAGTTTTGCATCTATGTTCTTCAGGGATATTGCTCTGTATTTTTTTGTTTTTCTTGCTGTGTTCTTGTGTGGCTTTGGTATCAGGGTGACTCTGCTTTGTAGAATATGTTATGGAGTATACCCTCCCTCTTGATTTTTTCAAATAGTTTCATTAGGATTAGTAATAGTTCTTCCTTGTACATCTGGTAGAATTCAGCTGTGAATTCATCTGGTCCTGGCCTTTTTTTTTCCTCTTGGCAATTTTTTATTACTGATTCAATTTCACTACTCATTATATTTATTTCTTTCTGGCTTAATTGAGTTGAAATCTTACATTGTAATAGTGTCTGATTTTTTTTTGTTTCTATTTCATCATTTGAAATGACATCCTGATCATTGCTGAATTTGCTTATTTGAATCTTCTTTTTTCTTTTGGTTAATCTACCTAGTTGTCTCTCCATTTTGTTTATCATTTCAAAGAAATCACTTTTTTGTTTCATTGATCTTTTGTATTTTTTTCTTTCAATTTTATTTTCTTGTGCTCTGATATTTGGTGTTTCTTTTTTTTCTGCCAGTTTTGGGTGTGGTTTGTTCTCCCTTTTCTAGTTCTTTGAGATTCAATGTTAGGTTGTTACATTGAGACCGTTTTATCCTTTTTGATATAGGTATTTAACACTATAAACTTGTCTCTTAATATTGCTTTTGCTGTATCCTAGAGGTTTTGATATGCTGTGTCTCTAATTTCATTTTTTTCAAAGAATTTCTAACTTTTTGTCCTAAATTTATCATTGACCCAACAATCATTCAGAAGCAGTTTATTTAATTTCTATGTAATCTGTATAGTTTTGAAGATTGTTTCAGGTGTTGATTTCTAGGTTTATGACACCATGGTGTGAGAAGATACTTGGTATGTATTTGATATTTTTAAATTAGTTGAGACTAGCCTCGTAGCCTAGCATATGGTCACCTCTTGAGAATGTTCTATGCACTAATAAAAAAAATGTATATTTTGTGGTTGCAGGATAGAATGTTCTATAAATATTTGTTAGTTCCATTTGTTCTAGAGTCTAATTTAAATCAAGAGTTTCTTTGTTGATTTTCTGCCTCAATGACCTGCCTAGTGTTGTCAGTGGGATTTTGAAATCACCCACTATTATTATACTGCTGTCTCTTTTCTTAGATGTAGTAGCATTTGTTTTATGAATCTGGGTTCCCTGGTGTTGAGTGCATATATAATTAGAATTGTATTATCTACTTGTTGAATACTTCCTTTTAAAATTATATAATAATCTTTATTTTCTTATTTTTTAATGGTGTCGATTTACAGTTTGTTTTATCTGATATATAAGTACAGCTACTCCTGCTCTCTTTTGGTTTTGATTTTCATGGATTTTTCTTTTTCTTTGAGATGGAGTCTCACTGTGTCACCCATGCTGGAGTGCAGTGGCATGATCTTGACTCACTCCAACCTGTCTCCTGGGTTCAAGCGATTCTCCTGCCTCAGTCTCCTGAGTATCTGGGATTATAGGCATGTGCCACCACACCTGGATAATTTTTGTGTTTTTAGTAGAGACGGGATTTCACAATGTTGGTTAGGCTGGTCTTAAATTCCTGACCTCATGATCCGCACACCTCAGCCCCCCAAAGCACTTGGATTACAGGCATGAGTCACCATGCCAGGCCCTCATGGATGATGTTTTACCATTACTTTACTTTGACACTGCAAATATCTTTACCACTTAATCGAGTTTCTTGTATGTAGCATATGGCTCAATCTTGGGTTTTGTTGTTGTTGGCATTTGTTTGCTGTTTGTTTTTTAAATACATTCCAATAGTCTAAATATTTTAAGTGGTGCATGTACTCAATTTTTAAGGTTACCATTGGTATGTGAGGGTTTGTTCCTGTAATAATGTTTATTTTCACCTAATTGTATTGTAGTCTCAATTATTTAATTCCTTTACAAGATTTGTGAGTTTTGTATTTTCATGTGTTTTTGTGATTATATATATATAGCCCTTTTGCTTCCATGTTTAGAACTCCTTTGAGCATTTCTTACAAGACTGGTCTAGTGGTGATGTATTTTTTTTTTTTTTTTTTTTAGCATTTTCTTGTCTACAAAAGACTTCATATCTCCTTTATTTATTGAGCTTGGCTGAGCAGTATGCAACATTCAAAGCTGGCACATTTTTCCTTAAAGACTGATAATAGGACATCAATAGCTTTTGGCTTGTAAGGTTTCTGAAGAGAAGTTTACTGTAAATCTGATGAGATTTCCTTTATAGGTGATTAAATATCTCTCTCTTGTAGCTTTTAAAATTTTTTTCTTCAAGTTGACTTTTAATATTCTGGTGACTATATGCCTGATGAGGTTCTTCTTGCACTGCGTCTCCTGGGACTTCTCCAGGTTTTCTGTATCTGGATGTCTAGCTCTCTGGAAAGACTAGGGAAGATTTCATGAATTATTTCTTCAAACAGATTTTTTTTTAAATAATTTTTACTTTTCCTCCTTCTCATTCTGGAATTTCTGTAATGCCTAGGCTTGGACACTTTACATAATATGTCTCAAGGCTTTGTTCATGTTTTAAATCAACCTTGCATTCCTGGCATAAATCTTACTTGATCCTGGTGTATAATTACTTTTACTTGTTTGTATGTTCCCAGATTT
The DNA here is from genome assembly GCA_963573385.1 of Cacajao melanocephalus. Taxonomy (NCBI): domain Eukaryota; kingdom Metazoa; phylum Chordata; class Mammalia; order Primates; family Pitheciidae; genus Cacajao; species Cacajao melanocephalus. The sequence goes on from CAUYLG010064554.1 coordinate 26,362, forward strand.
GGTTTGCTATTGTTTAATTAAATATTTCATGCCTATATTTATAAGAATTATTAGTATGTCACATCCCCTGTTAGTTGTATTCTTAGGTATTTTATTCTCTTTGCAGCAATTGTGAATGTGAGTTCACTCATAATTGGCTCTCTGCTTGTCTATTATTGGTGTATAGGAATGCTTGCGATTTTTGCACATGGATTTTGTATCCTGAGACTTTGCTGAAGTTGCTTATCAGCTTGAGGAGATTTGGGGCTGATATGATGGAGTCTTCTAAATATACAATCATGTTGTCTGCAAATAGAGGCAATTTCACTTCCTCTTTTCCTAACGAATATCCTTTATTTCTTTTTCTTGCCTGATTACCCTGGTCAGAACTCCAAATACTATGTTGAATAGGAGTGATGAGAGAGGGCATCCTTGTCTTGTGCCAGATTTCAAAGGCAATGCTTCCAATTTTTGCCCATTCAGTATGATATTGGCTGTGATATTTGTCATAAATAGCTTTTACTATTTTGAGATATGTTTCATCAATACCTAGTTTATTGAGAGTTTTTAGCTTAAAGTGCTGTTGAATTTTGTCAAAGGCCTTCTCTGCATCTATTGAGATAATCATGTGGTTTTTGTTTTTGGTTCTGTTTATGTGATGGATTACATTTATAGATTTGTGTATGTTGAACGAGACTTGCATCCCAGGGATGAAGCCAATTTGATCATGATGGATTAGCTTTTTGATGTGCTGTTGGATTTGGTTTGCCAATATTTTATTGAAGATATTTGCATCAATGTTCATCATGGATATTGGCCTGAAATTTTCTTTTTTTAGTTGTGTCTCTGCCAGGTTTTGGTATCAGGATGACGTCGGTCTCATAAAATGAGATAGGGAGGATTCTCTCTTTTTATATTGTTTAGAGTAGTTTCAGAGGGAATGGTACCAGTTCCTCTTTATAGCTCTGATAGAATTCAGCTGTGAACCAGTCTGATCCTGGACTTTTTTTGGTTGGTAGGCTATTAATTGCTGCCTCAACTTCAGACCTTGTTATTGGTCTATTCAGGGATTCAACTTCTTCCTGGTTTAGTCTTGAGAGGGTGTAAGTGTACAGGAATTTATCAATTTCTTCTTGATTTACTGGTTTATGTACATAGAGGTGTTTGTATTAATCTCTGATAGTAGTTTGTATTTCTGTGGGATTGGTGGTGATATCCCTTTATCATTTTTTATTGCATCTATTTGATTCTTCTCTCTCTTCTTTTTTATTAGTCTGGCTAGCAGTTTGTCTATTTTGTTGATCTTTTCAAAAAACCAGCTCCTGGATTTATTGATTTTTTTGAAGGGTTTTTTTTTTTTTATGTCTCTATCTCCTTCAGTTCTGCTCTGATCTTACTATTTCCTGTCTTCTGCTAGATTTTGAGTTTGTTTGATCTTGTTTCTCTATTCCTTTCAATTGCGATGTTAAGTTGCCGATTTTAGATCTTTTCTTGCTTCTCATGTAAGCATTTAGTGCTGTAAATTTCCCTCTAGACACTGCTTTAAATGTGTCCCAGAGATTCTGGTATGTTGTTTCTTCATTCTCATTGGTTTCAAAGAACATCTTTATTTCTGACTTCATTTCATTATTTATCCAGTCGTCATTCAGGAGCAGGTTGTTTAGTTTCCATGTAGTTGTGAGGTTTTGAGTGAGTTTCTTAATCCTGGGTTCTAATTTGATTGCACTGTAGTCTGAGAGACTGTTATGATTCCTGTTCTTTTGCATTTGCTGAGGAGTGATTTACCTTCAATTATGTGGTCAGTTTTAGAGTAAGTGAGATGTGGTGCTAAGAAGAATGTATATTCTATGGCTTTGGAGTGAAGAGTTCTGTAGATGTCTATTAGGTCTGCTTGGTCCAGATTTGAGTTAAAATCCTGGATTTCCTCATTAATTTTCTGTCTCATTGATCTGTCTAATATTGACAGTGGGGTGTTAAAGTCTCTGACTATTATTGTGTGGGAGCTAAGTCTCTTTGTAGGTCATGAAGAACTTGCTTTATATATCTCGGTGCTCCTGTATTGGGTACATATATATTTATAATAGTTAGCTCTTCTTGTTGCATTGATCCCTTTACCATTATGTAATGCGTTTCTTTGTCCCTTTTGATCTTTGTTGGTTTAAAATCAGTTTTATTAAAGACTAGGATTGCAACCTCTGCTTTTTTTTGCTCTCCATTCCATCCCTTTATTTTGAAACATGAGATGGGTCTTCTGAATACAGCACACAGATGTGTCTTGACTCTATCCAATGTGTCAGTCTGTGTTTTTAATTGGAGAATTTAGCCCATTTACACTTAAGGTTAATATTGTTATGTGTAAAATTGATCCTGCCATTTTGATGCTAGCTGGGTGTTTTGCCCATTAGTTTATGCAGTTTCTTCATAGTTTCGATGATCTTTACAATTTGGTGATCTCTTTAAGCAGAACTATAAACCACTGCCCAAGAAAATAAGAGAGGGCACAAATAGATGGAAAAACATTCCATGCTCATGGTTAGGAAGAATCAATATCATGAAAATGGCAGTACTGACCAAAGTAATTTATAGATTCAAGCTATCCCCATCAGGCTATCATTGACTTTCTTCACAGAATTAGAAAAAAAAACCACTTTAAACTGTATATGGAATAGGAACTCAGATAGCGAAGACAATCCTAAGCAAAAGAAACAAAGCTGGAGGCATCACACTACCTGACTTCAAACTATACTACAAAGCTACAGTAATCAAAACAGCATGGTACTTGTGCCAAAACAGAGATATAGACCAATGGAACAAAAGAGAGGCCTCAGAAGTAATGCCACACATCTAAAATCATCTGATCTTTGACAAAGCTGATATAAACAAGCAATAGGGAAAGGATTTCCTATTTAATAAATGGTGTTGGAAAAACTGGCTAGCCATATGCAGAAAGCTGAGGTTGGATCCCTCCTTACACTTTATACAAAAATTAACTCCAGATGGGTTAAAGATTTAAACAAATGACCTAACACCATAAAAATCCTAGAAGAAATCCTACCCAGTACCATTCAGTACATAGGCATAGGCAAGGACTTCATGACAAAAACACCAAAAGCAATGGCAACAAAAGCCACAATAGACAAATAGGATCTAATTAAACTTAAGAGCTTATGCACAGCAAAAGAACCTATCATTAGAGTGAACCAGCAACCAACAACATGGGAAAAAATTTTTGCAATCTACCCATCTGAAAAAGGGCTAATAACCAGAATCTACAAAGAACTTAAACAAATTTATAAGAAAATAAAAAAAACAACCCCATCAAAAAATGGGCAAAAGATATGAACAGACACTTCTCAAAAGAAGATATTTATGCAGCCAACAAACATATGAAAAAAAGCTCATCATCACTTGTCATTAGAGAAATGCAAATCAAAATCACATTGAGATACCATCTCATGTCAGTTTGAATGGTGATCATTAGAAAATCAGGAGACAACAGATGCAGGAGAGGATGTGGAGAAATAGTAACGCTTTTACACTCTCAAGGGGAATGTAAATTAGTTCATCCATTGTGGAAGACAGTGTGGCAATTCCTCAAAGATCTAGAAATAGAAATACCATTTGACCCAGCAATCCTATTACTGGGTATATACCCAAAGGATTATAAAACATTCAAATATAAAGATACACACACACATATTTTTATTGTGGCACTGTTCACAATAGCAAAGACTTGGAACCAACCCGAATGCCATCAAAGACAGACTGGATAAAGAAAATGTGGTATATATACACCATGGAATACTATGCAGCCATCAAAAAGGATGAGTTCATGTCCTTAGTAGGACCACGGATGAAGCTGGAAACCGTCATTCTCAGCAAACTGACACAAGAACAGAAAACCAAACACTGAATCTTCTCACTCATAAGTGGGTGTTGAAAAATGAGAACACACAGATACAGAGTGGGGAACATTACACACCAGGGCCTGTCGGGGGATGAGGGGATAGGGGAAGGATAGCAAGGGGTGGGGGCATTGGGGAGGGATAATATTAGGAGAAATACCTGATGTAGATGACGGAGGGATGGATGCAGCAAACCACCATGGCACATGTATACCTGTGTAACAAACCTGTATATTCTGCACATGTGCCCCAGAACCTAAAGTATAATAATAACTAAAAAGAAGAATCGAACTACTACTAAAAAAAAAAAAAAAGAATTATTAGTCTGAATTTTTTGAATTGAAATATTTTTAGATAGTTTTGGTATCAGAAAAATTGTGTCTCATTGAAAGAGATGCAAAGTACTTCATTCTCTTCTATTTTTGGAGGAGTTTGTGAACTCCTAGTGTTAATTCAATTAAAATTGTTTTTAATTTTTAATTTTTATGCCCACATAGTACCAATGAAAATGCATTACTTCAAGTATTCATCATTTTTCTGTGTTACAAGCATTCCAATAATATGCTTAAGTTATTTTCAAATATATAATATATTTTTGACTGTAGTTAGCCTGTTGTGCTATCAAGTACTAGATCCTTTTCATTCTGACTATATTTTTCTACCCAATAATACTTTTAAATTTTTGGCAGAATTCCATAAAACCATTTGGGCTTGGATTTTTTCTTGTGTGTATAAAGTTTTAAAAATACTAATACATTTTCTGTGCTTATTATTCAATGCAGAATTTCTATTTGTTCTTTACTATGGTAATGTAGGATTATTTTTCTGTCTTTTTCTCTAGGCATTTATAAATGGAATCTAAATTATTTCATCTTTCGACCAATACTTGTTCATGAAACTCCATTAGAATCACTCTATTATTTCTGTAAGGTTAGTCATAATGTCTTTGTTTCATTTATGATTTTAGTAATTTAAGTTTTCTGGTTTTTGTTTATTAATTTTCCTGAAAATTTATTAATTTTGCTAAACTTTTCATAGAGTTAAGCTTCCATTGATTTTCCTTATTACTTTCCAATTTTCCATTTTGCTACATTCTACTTCAATTTGTACTACTTCCCTTCGCTTTAGGTTAGTTTGTTTCTCTTTTTTTTTTTTCAGTGTATTGAGAAGGAAAATGAAATAATTGATATGAGATCCTTCTTTTTAAATACAGACATATACAACTATATAATTTTTTCTCTCTTAGCACTGTTCTTATCTTCATTCCACAAGTTTTGGACTGTTATAACTTAAGCTTATTCATCATACAATATTTTGTATTTTTATGATTTATTTTTTAACTTATTGGCTATTTAGGAATCTATTGTTTATTTTCCACAAACTTCTAAATTTTTCAAATTTATTTTTGTTACTGATTTATTTCTTTCATAGGGGTGAGAAAATGAACTTTATTTTCAATTCTTTTATATTTATTTAGGTTTACTTTATGACCTAGTATTTGATATATCTTGGAGGATTTTCTATGTTCACTTGAGGGTAATGGGTATACTGTTGTCAGGTTAATGTTTTACGGGTGCCACTTAGGTCTGGCTGATTTATAGCATAGTTTAAGTATTCTATTATGTTATTCTTTTGCCTAGTTCTATCCATTATGAACAGTGAAAAATTAGAATTTCCAAACTTTATTCCATTATTATTTATTGATTTATTTTTTAGACAGAGTCTCACTGTCTCCCAGGCTTGAGTACAATGGTGTCCATCTGGCTCACTACAACCTTAGCCTCCTGGGTTCAAGTGATTCTTGTGCCTCAACCTCCCAAGTAACTGGGATTACTGGGTGCCCCACCACGCCTGGCTAATTGGTGCATTTTTAGTAGAGAGGGGGTTTTGCCATATTGGCCAGGCTGGTCTCAAATTCCTAGCCTTATGTGATCTGCCCACCTCAGCCTTTCAAAGTGCTGGGACTATAGGCATGAGCCACCATACCCAGCCTCCAACCTTTACTTTTAAACATTTTATTTGTCTCTTCAATTTTGTCAAATTTTTCTTCTTTCATTTTGGTATTTTGTTGCTAGATGTATATAAATTTATCATTGTAAATCTTGTGGAAAGATCAACTGTTTCATCACTTTTAAATGCCCTTCTTCATCTCTGTCAGCATTTTCTGCCACAGCAGACTAATTTTTGTATTTTTAGTAGAGATGGGGTTTTGCCATCTTGGCTAGGCTGGTCTTGAACTCTTGACCTCAGGTGATCTGCTAGACTCAGCCTCCCAAAGTGCTAGGATTACAGGCATGAGCCACCATGCCCAGTCTATCATCATTTTAAAAAAATCTATTGAGGCCAGGCATGGTGGCTCATGCTTGTAATCCTAGCACTTTGGGAGGCTGAAGCGGGAAATTTACATGAGGTCAGAAGTTTGAAATCAGCCTGACCAACATGGCAAAACCCCTTCTCTACTGAAAATACAAAAATTAGTTGGATATTAGCCAGGCATGGGGGCAGGCACAGTGGTCCCAGCTATTTGGGAGGCAGAGGCAGGAGAATTGTTTGAACCTGGGAGGTGGAGGTTGCACTGAGCTGAGATGACCACTGCACTCTAGCCTGGGGGATAGAGTGAGATTCCATCTCCAAAAAAAAAAAAAAAAAATAGTCTGTTGAGTCTGATGTCAATATTAAGAGACTCACACTAGTCTTACTTTTAATATGTTTTCTCAATCCATAAAAGTCTAAAAACTTGTTTTTCTGTCTGTTTGCTTATTTCATAGATCATCTTGATTTTAGTTCCTGTTGACTCTTTTTCCCCTGTACAGATCTCTAATTGTTGAGAAGTTTTTAAAAATTTTATGCTAGCTATTCTTTCTCTTATTATTTATTTATTTGTTTTTTTTTTTTTGAGGGAGTTTTTCTCTGCCACCCAGGCTGGAGTGCAGTGGTGTGATCTTGGCACACAAACTCTGTCTCCCAAGTTCAAGTGATTCTCCAGTCTCAGCCTACCAAGTAGCTGGGAATACAGGCGCTGCCACCATAATTAGCTAATTTTTTGTACTTTTAGTACAGACAGGGTTTCCCCATATTGGCCTCAAACATTTTACCTTAAGTGATCTGCCAGCCTCAGCCTCCCAAAGTGCCCTTACATTTTTAACGGTCTATATTTTGTTTGATTAATAGACTGATTTTTATTTATTTATTTTTAGAGAGACGTACATTTTTTTTTTTTTGAAATGGAGTCTTATTTTATCTCCCAGGCTGGAGTGCATTGGTGTGATCACCGCTCACTGCAACCTCTCCCTCCTGGGTTCAAGCAATTCTCCTGGCTCAGCCTCTCAAGTAGCTGGGACTACAGGTATGCACCACCATGCCTGGCTAAGTTTTGTATTTTTAGTAGAGATGGGGTTTCACTATTTTGGACAGGCTGGTCTCGAACTTCTGACCTCAGGTGATCCACCTGCCTCAGTCTCCCAAAGTGCTGGAATTAAAGGCGTGAGTCACCATATCCAGCCTAGACCTACATTTTTTTTAAGGAGCATCCATTTCCAGGTGGAATATTATTTTTTTATGAACTTTATTTGTAATTTCTATTAGACAAATACCCTAAGATATAGGTTTTCAGGGACAACAAATCAGTGTCTGGCGTATACAGCAGAGTGTCTCTTTTCTGGCTGGTTCAACCTATGTCTTTCAGTGCATTGTCCCAAACCACTTTCTGCCATGTCTTATAAAGTCCTTCCCTGTGAATATTTTGCTTAGTATTCTACTAAAAAACAAAAAGTTCTATGCCAAGTCCTATAATCTTCCTTGTTTATTCACTTTTTGCAGTACCTTGGTCTTTAAACTCCAGCTGCCTCTGTATTCACAAAATATTATGTCTGCCAAAGACTATAGCTGACTTTAGAACAACATGAGTTTGAGTTATATATGTCCACTTAGATGCCGATTTTCTTCTGCTTCTGCCACCTCTGAGACAGCAAGACGAACCCCTTTTCTTCCTTCTCAACAGCCAACTTAATGTGAAGACGATGAGGATGAAGACTCTTATGATGATTCACTTCTTAATGAATAGTAAATATATTTTCCTTATAATTTTTTCAACATTTTTTTCTCCAGCTTACTTTACTGTAAAAATGCAGTATAAAATAGATGTAACATATAAGACATCTGTTAATCCACTGCTCATATTATGAGTAAGTCTTCCTGTCAGTAGTAGGCTATTTTCACTTAAGGTTTTGGTGAGTCAAAATTTATAGACAGATTTTCAACTGTGCAGGGAGTCAGTGCCCCTAACCCCCATACTGTTCAAGGGTCAATTATATTATGTTCTTGAGCTGTAACTCAGTGTGCTGTGATCTAGAAAGTGCCATTAGGCAGAGATCCTGGTCAATTGTTGTGCTAACTTCATTTGTTTCCCTTGTCTCAAGAATCACAATCCTATGCTGCTTGTTATCTAAGCTCTGACAATAGTTGCATATGTTTTGTCTAGTTCTATAATTGTTAACAGTGGGAAAAAGATTGCAATTCCAATTACTCTCTGATGCCCAAGACCAGAAGTCAATCCATGTTTTAGTATTATATTTATTATTTTTGAAAATAAATATATTTTGGTTTATAGTTCAACCTCCTCATCTCAGCTCATTGGAACACATTCTATTTTATAAAGTGAAGTGTTTGTCAATTCTAGAATCACAAATGAAGTCAATTAAGGTCTTTAAACATACCAAAGAATCAAATAAATACTTTTCAAAAAAGATGACTTTCTTAAACTTCATATAGGCATATTTTTTTTACAGTTAATTTCTTTCTCACATCTTCCCCTTCCCAAATTATAACATTTAAATTCACTGATTTTTTAACCTTTTTCCTTTATGCGTTTAGAAATGTATAAAATACAATATAATACTAATTTAAGTATTCTTCATCATTTATATCTAGTTTTACTTTTTTTTTCTTTTGTGCATTAAGTATAATGGGTTTTTCTGGACGATGATTTTCAGATATTAGGCCATTTTCTTGAGATTAATTCATTATATCTGCAGATACAAATCAAATTTGATGTCTTACCCCTTGAAATTAGGGAACAAGCTGTAACACTCTTAGAGTCACTTTAATGTCTATAATAAAAGACTTTTAAAATATTCGATTAACCTGGGGTTTGGTGAGGTAGGAACATATAACAACAGTATCAATTTAGTCTAAAATAATTAAGACAAAAGCAGTTGTCAGTTTTACATAGAGACAAAGGCAATTTCATGGATTTATTTTGATGCAAATTATTTGATTCAAAAACTAAACAATTCTATCACTAGAGAAAAATATAAAGGATCCTTAGATATAAAATCATCTGCATTTTAAAGTCATTTTGATATCAGTTTTTTAGTTTACCTCTTAAGAAGCCACAAAGTGGAGGAAGCAATAAATATAACAACTTGACACTATCAATGGAGAAATATCCTATTATTTTATTCTTCATCCTGTTTATTTTGTTTCACAAAGAGTGGTGTACGAATAATGGAGAATGTTTGTTATATATGTTAAAATATTCATGGATGTCACCTAACGCTATTTTCTTCATTGGATCTTAGCTCGATTGCAGTCTCTTATAATTACTTGTACTGGATGCCAAAAGAACCAAGGTATGATTTCTTATATAACCCAAATAAAATAAAATTATTTCCTGAAACTATCTTACTCTATTTACTTGGCCCTGAGTCTCTGCAACAATTGCTTTCAACATTAGAGAATGTATTTTTAGTTTTTTCTTTCCTGCCAGCATTCAGTATCTATGCATTTGTACATTTTCATAACTCCCTTCTTTTTTCAAATGGCATTATGTGTTTGCACATAAATTCTTCTCTTTTCCCTTGTCATGTCTGCTAATCTGTTTGCTGTTGTTGCTGCATTTGGCACAGCAAGTTCAATTTAACTTATGAAAATCAGGCTGTCTATTCTGCTTCATTCATCATCATCAACTAAAATCATTCTGAAATCAAAACTTGTTTTCTATTATCTTGTTATTTTTGGTGATGATATATGGAAAGGAAAGTAAACAGTATCAGGGCATAGAATTGCACTATAGTTTATAACAAACATCTGCCTCTGTATAGCAACCTTGTGGGATTTGTGCAGACTCTTATCTACAAAAATCAAAATTCAGACAGAAGCTTTTTATGTCAAATGTTCTTTAGATGCAGAACTCAGTATGTGGATCATCAAAAGAAAATTCAAGTGTCAAATATATATAGATTACCTGTGTTATATATAATTACAAGAATAAAACTTAAATACTAGTGTGTCCTAAGTATAAGAAATAATTTAAGTTGAATATAGAAACTTCTGTCTTTATAACTTGAAGCAAAACATACAATTTAATAGATCAAAACACATTTTGGAGAAATATTTTTAGGAAGAATTGAAGAAAGAGTGGTTCTATTTTGTTATTAACTTGGGAGAGGTATAAACTCAGCTACCTCTTCTAGTACAAAAAGTGGAGAACATTCTTAATCATATTAAGGTCCAGTAACAAATGCATAGTATCATATAATTTTCTCTGAGCTCATAAAAGGAAAAACAGATCAATTACGTATTGAGAAGGTTGTAAGTGGAAGTCACTCAGAATCTGTATCCTTTCATCATGGATACAGATTCATCTTCATATAATTTAATCTATCATTTAAATTATAGATTAAAATGTAATCTTTTTTTCTGTTATACATTATGCCACTCTTATAAATGCTAGACTGTAAAGTTAACATATAATTTCTAAGTAAAATCATTCATTATTTGGGTGGACTTAGGAAAAGCTATTTAATTTGGCCATTAATTTATTTAGTTCCTTCAGTCTTTAAAGTTCTGTAAAATCAACTGATAAAGCTAAAAATACCTAATTTTTAAAGTAATATATTAATTAAATTATCTCTAGTGTGAGCAAAATATTTTTTATGGATTACAATAAAGTAATAGCTCAAAATGTTTCTCATAATTTTAACTTTAATGATATTTTATTCTTATTTTGACCAATATGTTTTTCTGAACCTTAAAATTTTAGTTTTACAATATGTACTCTGTGTGTAGATTGCCTCCCATTTATGATTCACTGATTCTGCTACTTGGTTGATGTCTTAGTTTAGCTAAATCCTTTTTTATTTTCAAAACACTTGATGTTGGAGGGCTCTTTAAAGGTCCTATAGGCCAACCTCTGACCATGTGCAGAAAACTCCCCACAACATCCCAGAGATGTGGCCAATCAGTGTGGAACCTCTCATGGAGGAAAAAACCATTTTCTCCTAAGCAATGTGTTCCAGTGGGGAAGTTCTTACATTAAACCAAAATTTTACTACCAATTTTTATAGAATTTTCTTTTAGAGATAAACCCAGGGAAAAGTACTCTTACAACTGTATCAAAAGTGGTCACATATTTATGAATATTTGTCATGTCTTGGAACATTTAATATATTAGATAAAATACAGATATTTCCTTTAACTGCTCTTTTAGTGACACGGATTTCACGCCCTCATATATTATTTCCTCCCCTTTCCTAACTTACCAAATTTATTTTTCTTAATATCTCTATTACATTATCATTTCTAGATGTAGATACAGCTTTCTAAACATCATTAGACCTATTCTAAACTTTTGTTATTTTAAAATTTTTCAAATACCAGATTTACTTGAAGACTGAAATTTTTTGCCAACTATATTATACTACTAGCTCATGTTGAACACATAATTATAAAAGATACTGTTACTTTATTCATGTATTCATTTGATAAATATTTAAAAGTACATACTACTACTGCTACTTGCAGTTAAAAGCTGTGTGCTTGGAATATACAGATTTTAATAAATAAGAATGTCAATAGAGTTGGTAAAACAGATGAATTAATATAAATATATAAAATAAAACAGTATGCAATTGGATCACAGAAGAAAATTATTTTATACGTACTAAGTATTATAAAAGGTTCCTAGGAGCTGCTGTATATGGTACATCCTGAAGAATAAGTAGAAGGTAATTGGAACAGAGAGCACAAACGTGTGAAATATCATGATGATTCTTTGGAAAACTGAAGGCCTTATGAAGACGTGTACTAGGACACTAAGCTTATTAAAATAAAAGACAGCACTTAGATCATAAATTTTATAAGGTTATAGGTTAAGGTGTTTCTTGTATTAGATTTATTTATGTTAAAAAAAATTAACTCTTTCCATCTTTTTTAAAAAAAAGTATAATGAAGAATTTCTAATATCGAGTGACAACATATGCACATCTCTTATCCTTCCAGGAAAACTACAGTAATAAAAGTAAAATATACAAGAAGCTCATAAATCAAAACCAATGAAAAACATAACAGTGACAGTGTAGGTAAGTGTCTTAGAGATTTCCATATACCTATGGAGGATGAAAAGTGGAGAGATAAATGATAGTTGAAATGGCTGGGTAAAAAAGCTATACAGCCTAGAGGGGATTACTGAAAAGAAAGAAGAAGGTAACCAAGTTGCCCCTGCACCCTCAAAAGAGAAAAACTTGGAAAACGATAGATACCTGGTATGAGAAAGGCCAGAAAATAAAAAATAAAATTAAAAAAACCAGAAAACAGTGGAATTAAAATCAAATCTGTATACTGAAGATACAACCATACTTTTTCACCCATTGTGAAGTTATACCTCCTTAGGTAGAAGTTCTGAAGTTTCTATTCCAGATAAAAGCGTAAAAGAAAATAGTTCTCTACATTCAGAAATCCTCCAAAGAAATAACCAAGACCCTACCCACAGATGTTAAAGCAGATCCCTCTAGCTAACATGGTACAACCATATACAGAGTATACCCAAACAATCTTTGGTTCACAGATTAAAACATAGCTGAAGAATATCTGACATGTAAGAAAAGAATTTAAAGTACAGATACTACTAATAAACAAAACAGAAAATATAGTTATATAGAAAGAAGAAACTATGTAGAATACTAAACTGAAAAAACTTTATCTTTGGGTGTAATGATAGGAGAAAATATTTCAAACAGACTAGAACCATCACAGAACACAAACTAGCTCTTAAATATTTAATCTGTGATTGCTGAAATGAAAAAAAAAGTAATTTGATAGCATAACAGGGTGACTATAGTCAATAATCACTTAATTGTCCATTTTTAAATAACAAAGAGTGTAATTGGATTGTTTGTAATTCAAACGATAAATGCTTGAAGGGATGGATACCCCATCCTTTATGATGTGATTATTTCACATTGCATGCCTGTATCAAAACAAACCACGTACCTCATAAATATTTATACCCACTGTTTTATTCCATTTTCATGCTGCTGATAAAGACATACCCGAGACTGGGAAGAAAAGGAGGTTTAATTGGACTTACAGTTCCACGTAGCTGGGAATGCCTCTGAATCATGGCAGGAGGGAAAAAGGCACTTCTTACATGGTGGTGGCAAGAGAGTAAGAGGAAGATACAAAAGCAGAAGCCCCTGGCAAAACCATCAGATCTTGTGAGCTTTATTCACTACTACAAGAACAGTATGGGGAAATAGCCCCCATGATTCAAATTATATTCCATGGAGTACCTCCCACAATATGTAAGAACTATGGGAGAACAATTCAAGGTGAGATTTGTGTGGGACACAGAGCCAACCCATATCACCTACTATATACTCATGAAAATTAAAAACAAAATATTTTTAAAGTAGAACATTTGGAATTATTTTAAATAGGAAGTCAATTAAATCCCTTAGAAATTAAACTAAAAAGAGAAGGTACTGAAAGTATCAAAGACGAGACAAAGAATAGAACATCAATCTAAGAGTTCTAACATCAGAACATTTGGAACTCTAGGAAGTGAAAACAGACGAGGTAGAAGAAAGAACATTATCAAAGAAATAATACAAATTGAAGATTGAGATCCCAGAACTGAAGAACACATATCTTCAGAGAAAGGGATAACAAAAGTGTTCAGGAAAATACATGAAAACAACAATAACAACTCAACACAGAATATCATTGTGAAATTTCAGAACAAAGACAAGGAAAATATTTTAAATTTTTATGTATGTCACCTAAAGAGCAATGAAAATCACACTAACTTTGAGCTTCTGAATGGAGATTGTCAGCATCAAATTCCATGCCCAGACAAACTGCCAACAATTATGAGATAGGTTATAGACATCACCAAACATATAAGAACTCAGAACATTTAACTTATACTAACTTTTTCTCAGTGAGTCATCTGAGAATGTGCTTTTGTAAAATAAAAAGGATAGAAAAAATCATTAAATACAGATATACATATGGAAAAAAAACAAATCTAATAAACCTTAAATAGCACCAAAAATATGGTCTGGGATAACAGCAGTGATTGAGTAGGCCTGGGAAAAAGTAAACACAATGTAGAGTAAATACACATTGGAGCTAGACGGAGAATTTGGGAGTACAAAAATGAAATACATAGTATAAGTGGACATTTAGGAAGGGTTTAAGATGAAGAATCAGACCGCTAATTCAGGAAAGACAGAAGGACAATCCCGGTCTTAGAGAGAATCATAATTATGTTTTACTTTCTCTCTCTTTAAAGGACACCATTTACATGGTCACTGATTAGAGATTTAACTGCTATCAAATATGTGTATCGAAGTTGATGAAAGATGAGGGAAAGAAGGGGTAATATAAGGGAATATAATTGTTTCTTATTACTAGAAGAAAAAGATAACATCCAAAATTGACAGATCAAGATTTACTGAGTATATATGTAGTTTTCTGGACAAGAATAAGAACATAACAGAAGTATATATAAGTGTGTGTGTGTGTGTGTGTGTGTGTGTGTGTGTGTGTGTGTGTGGCATGTATTTTGATTTGTGATAGTAATTCTTAGAAGTATCTGATAAAGGAGCTGAAATTATGATTTTTGAAGGAGTGGGACAGAAATGTCATAAATGATTCACTAAAGCTTTCTTCTCTCATCTTGGCTGGTTTTCAGCCTTACCTCTTCCATTATCTGAAACTCAACAACCGTTCTTTTGCTATTCTTATTCTTGTCCAGAAAAGTAGTGATTCAAGGAGGAGAACTTAGGTTAAGAAAAGGATAGACAGGAAAATTCCAAGGTTCACTTGTATATCAACAGAAAGGTAGCTTCCAACCTGTAATAAATTTTAATTTGGCTAATCTGGACTTGAATTCAGCTGCATATTTGCTTCTGTACTTTTGGCATTCTAGCATATCATTGTGAATACTGTGTCAATTATGACGCACCAGAGACTGTCATTTTCCATTAAGTCAGAAGAGAGAGCATATGTCTTCTCTATTATTCCTGAAATGAAATTATTTTACAACCAGATCTTTTCAGAAACAAAACATGATTTTGCACATTTGTGGATTTTTGTTGTTGTTCTCAATTTGTTGGATGTCTAGAAGCTTTTTTTTTTCACCAATGTAGGAAGCAATTACTATATATTTAGACACATATTTTATTTCCCTTTACTTATTCTTCAGGTTGGTTTAAATCTAAACATACATACTAATTCCACAATGGTTTTTATTGACTTCAATGGATCACACTCTGTACTGATGCTCCCTGTGAGATAGAAAAGAAAGAAGCTTGTTCATAGATTCCCTGTAGCACTTCACCACCATTGATTCATGGTTTTCGGTGCTTTAGTCACTAATTTCCTCTCACCAATGGGGAGATCCATTGCTCAATGTGTTTAGACTCTTATGGCTGCCCACTGTGACTTCAGTTCTTAATCTGCCTGAAAGTGTCAAAAGTCACGCTGCTGTTGGGAGGGAGAGTGATTTTTTAAAAAAGAAAAAAAAAAAACTACCACTGGGAGTGATGCTTTTCTTAGTACTAAGATGCCCGTGATAATGAAGAATGCTCTGAAATACATTTATTCTTTTGAGTCTTAAATGAATAACCACTCCAGTTTATCAGTGTATGTCAGAGAATATTTGAACAATGCATTTTCACTTAAGGAACTGCAGCATAGGTAGTATGCTTAAAAATTTGCATGTGAGTTTCCTGTCATCAATGTTTGAATGAAAGCAAAAAAAAAAAAACCTTGTTATTAACAAAAGAAATAAGCTTAATATTTTTGATGTCCGTGACTTAAAGTTCTAGGTAACTATTAACTTGTATCCATACAAAGTGAATATATGAGCAGTTTTTCTCATTAAGGATGTATTTGATTTTTATATAAATAGGTCAAATGTAGTCAACAGCATAACATGTATAAAGACGTTTAACCTCACTGGTAATCAAGTAGACACAAATTGAAATATCAATGAGTTATTTTTCACTTTCTAAATTAGAAATATTGATAAAGTAATACTACTTGATGTTGAAAATAGTTCTTGCTGGAAAATAAATCAGTTCTTCCATTTTAGAAAACAATCTGTCAATAGGAATTTAAAACCATTAATATGTTTATCCCTTGACACATTAATCCAACTTTCGAGAATCTATCTTATGATATTAACCTGGAAATAGCAGTATAAGCAAGTGTCTAATTCAATATGACTTGTAATTGGTATAAGTTGTCCCACAATATGGAGAAGATTAATTAAGCTATAATGCAACATTACATAATGTTGCACAGCCATTCATTTATTTTAATAAGAAAGAAAATACTTCTGTTGTAAGGCTTAGAGCAAAAATCTAATCCTGAACATAATTGATATCAAACTTACAAGCTAAAAAAGATTGAACGTGTTTGATACTTGAGAAAAAAAATCAGAATGCATATTTACATATGTGGTATTTTTATTGATCAGAAATCTTTTGGATGCAAATGACAGACTAAAATTAGCTTATTATAGGACTGGTAGAGTGCAGAATTGTTCACAGAAGTAAAGAAAACACTAAAATTCAAACCTCTTAAGGAGGGCGAATTCAAGGTAGCATGAACCAATACAAAGAGTATAACCAAGGATCCCAGAGCCTCCAGTCTTTCTATTTCTTGCTCTCTCTCTTTCTCTCTTTTACCTTGAATTTGGCTTCACTTTCTTCTTTTATAGGCACAGTGCTATACAGAAGGAATCATGACCCCTAACACCTTGGTGTTACAGTATGAAAATATCTGCATCCACAGAGGAAAAGGCTCTCTGTAGAAAAGTTTCTTACTGGCTTAGTTTGTGTCACCGTCCTATGAGTGGAACAATGCTAACTGCTTGCGTACGCAAAATAAAAGGAAGCAGACATGTCCATTGAGGAAATCATTGCATCACAGATGCCGCCTTAGTATGTGCCTTCTAGAAAACAATTAACAGGATGCAAAGAACATAAATAAGGAAAAGAACTGGGAAAGAATATACCAAAATTTTCATGTGACTTTTATTGGAGATGGGCATGTCTCTTTAAAAAAAAAAAAAGACAAAATGAACAAAATAAATAACCAAACTCCCTAATTGGCTATTTTCTACAATGCACATACATTTGGTTCTATTTTTTTAGTTGTACCATATAATATCTCACAAATACTTAAAGCAAATGCACAATAATATAAACATATCATGCATCATAGATACGGCAACATAAAGGTGGGTACTGAGATAAGAGTTGCTGAATGGCATGTGAGCATTTTTTGGCATTTCTATCCCAAACCACTTTTTGTGCAACAGAATAATGATGCAGCTGGGTAGGAAAGTAGGCCGAAATACATGACATATGACATAAATTTAACAGAAACACAAAACCCTTCCCTCCACTATTTGACCAATGTAGAAAAACAATACATGTGCAATTATTTCCCAAGTAATACTGGTATAAACTTCTTTGGTGGTGGGAAATTAAAATAAAATGGGTGACACACAATTCAGACTTACCATTCAAATTTATGTAGACTAAATTAGTATCCTTAAAAATTTTCTTTCTCCATAAAATAATTATGAGGATGCTTGATTGCTTGATTAGTCAAATTCAGGGTATTACAGTACCAGTAGCAGGAGATTTCACGTAGTCTATCCTGTATAGTGAAGTGAATAACAACTTTCTTGTCAGATTTTGGAGACCACCAGAACATGTCAATTCTCTTGAAACATGACCATCTAGCCTATAAAAGGTTAAAATTTTGATGAGTTGGCTTTTCTGATGGATTCTTACAGTTTATAAATCTACATTATAGATCATTTAACTCCTCATATTAAAATAGTAAGATCTTTTACCTAAATGTCAGGAAAAATCAATGATAATAATAAGTTGGCACAGTTTTTCTCAGTGAGTTTTAAAGCCTCAGTTAAGCTCTCTAAATAATATAAAAAGTAATTTTGTGTTAATTTGTTCAGCTCTGGCATTGCACACTAAATTCCAATGAAATGCAAATACACTTTTTGACACTTCCTTATTAAGGTATATGCTGTTTACTTGGAAACAGGACAGTTTATGGTGATATTTATTTATCATTTATGTATTTCTCATACCTTAGGTTTGGTGGCAGGTCAAGGGTGAACTTCCTTAACTACTGAATATGGGAGAATCACTCCTTAATGAGATACCTGAGAATCTATGAGGTCGAGAAAAATGTTTTATCTTACATGACAAATTGTTCCCTTATAACTTATATATTAGAACAATCTTATCTTGCTAGATAGTGAAACACAGAAATATTTAGTAGAAAATCCACCCACGTCTCTACCCTGTTGTTAATGGAAAGGAGAGAATACAGCCACTGTGGAATTACTCTAATGGGCAAATAGAGAAGCATGGAACTAGAAGCTAACTGAGAACGTGCCTAAAGCCCAGGAGCCTTAATGTTCAGATGACTTAATCCCAGAAGTCTCGTGTTCCTGATTCTACAGTTTCCCCATGGATAAGGTATAAGCAGAAAAATAACAAAACAGTATATGAATAATCCTGCTCAGATACCCTCTGCCTCTATTTAGGATCTATTACCTGCTTCTAGAGACTAAGGAGCCAGAAATCAGTATCTTAGAATCAAATCGTCAAAAATTGAAGACAGATTAATTGTTCAAAATATCCCAATGGCATCTCTTCCTTTTTAGAGCAAGTAAGAATCTTGTAGTGATGTACAAGACTCAATACAATCTCTCCCAACCCTGCCAATGTCTCAGCTCCTTCTACTTTACCTCTTTTTACTCTCACTTTCTCTTATGCTTTCTGCTTCAGTCTATCACTACCTTGTTATTTCACAAACATGCCAGAAATGTTCCACTCTCATGATTTTTGCTATCTCTTCTGCCTAGTATATTCTTCCTGCAGACATTGTCAGATTTTCTCACCTTTTTCAGATCTTTGCTTAAATATCATCTTCTTAATCGGGCTTTCCCTAAGAAAACAATTTAAAATTGCAATATCCCACAATGTCTCCAACACTTACTATCCAATCCTGCTGTTTACTTATTAAGGATTATCTGATATACTATAAGTCTTATATGAGATTTTGTCAATAGCAGACACTGAGACAAAAGTTTGATTGCAAATAATTTATGAGAAAAGGGATCCCAGGAAGCACTAGTAGAGGAATAGAGAAGTGAAGCAGAGAAAGGACATTAACACAGGATGCATTAAAGAGCAGGTTACTGCTGTGGCCAACTAAGACTCAATTGCCATGAAAACATCTGGGCAACCTGAGAGAAAATACCTGAGTTTTTCCATACAAACTCTGAGAACACTGTAGTATTTAACTGTCAATTTATTTATGGTGTTTTCAGTAAGAAGCCATCAGATTTGGACACATAGGAAAAGCACTGGCTACTAATCTTATGGGCTACAGAGCACCGTTTGCATGACTAAGAGCTACTCATTGCCCACATTAAGTTCATTTAATTTAATCACTACTGATTCTTTAAGATGATGGTTAGTCATATATCTAAATAAATGAATAAAATGCTAAAAATAAAGCAAAAGTGTTACCAGGAAAAGCTACAGATCCCTACTACTGCCACTGGTTGCTTGACAAGTGGGGTAAGCTAGAGCATTCTGGGAAGAATTGGCCTCCCATTCCCGTGTCCTGTCTGGCTTCAGATGCTTCAATCAACCTTTCAGGGCTATCACCAACGCAAAAACACCAAGAGACATCCCAGAAAAATCACTGAATTCATAAAACCTCCTCCTTGCACCAATAAGTAGCAACAGTCTTAGCCTCTAATGAGAATAAGGATCGATTATCCTGCCAGTGAACCTACTTTCCTCCTTTCCCTAAAAATCCAAGAAAACCTCAAACAGCAACCACAGCATTAGTTTGTCTTGTAGTGTTGCAGAAGTTTTTCCTATTACCTCAAGAACCAACATATTTAATCACATATCTTCTCAAGACATAGAGGTGAAAAGCACATATTCTGTAATATGTAATATGTGAAGAGTTGTGAGAATGGTCATCCCTACCTTCTGCATTTGGCACCTGGACCATTGTA
Organism: Cacajao melanocephalus; assembly: GCA_963573385.1. NCBI lineage: Eukaryota > Metazoa > Chordata > Mammalia > Primates > Pitheciidae > Cacajao > Cacajao melanocephalus. The sequence goes on from CAUYLG010064554.1 coordinate 46,609, forward strand.
GTCTAGCTATAAGGGACATAGAACCATGTCACAGGCATTTAAAAAAATATATATATACTGCATATGGAAGAATAGCAGGATGTAATCCTTAAGACAGTGCCTTGAAAAGGTCATTCCAGAGTTTTACCAGATTGCCAAGTTGTGATTTTGTATAGTCAGTGACACAAGTATTTTCTGAGTTCTTTCATGTGTAAATGTGCTTTAGTAATATTAACAAGATGGAGTCTTCCTTTCAATAAATTAAATCTCTTCTATCTGGGCCTCATTTTCTCTATCATATAAAGGAAGAAGATTGACTTAGGTAATTTATAAAAATGTCTTTAGTTCTCCTTTATTTTCTTTTTTATAAGGATAAGCAGAAAACTACTTCTGCATCATTTTGGTATTAATACTGTAGAGAAAATGCATATTCAATGAACGTGAGCTGGTGATGTCCAGTATGTGGTAATGGTATGAACCCAGATGGTATTTTCTCATCATGAAATATCTCATAAGTTTCTATCTACTTGAACTGGGTTGGTGTGCATTTTTAAGACAAATCTTTAAAATTATAGGAGCATTAGATTCCAGAAAGAAATTGTTAAAAGCTAATAAAATACAATAATGATGGTGAGTAAATTAATTCTGTAAATAATTCAATATATCAACAACCAGTAATAGCCATATTTATGATTTTATTGTTATTCTCTATATTTTCTCTAAAATGTATTGACGTTAAAAAAACACTAAAGTATGTGATTTATAACACTATATAAAAGTTGAATTATATAATTTTCTGAACATTTATGAACCCTAAATCATCTTAGAGTGTTTTTGTAATTTCAGTTTTGATTGAAGAGCTGGAAAACCTATTTTCTAAATAAATTTTGCTCTGCTCTTCCAAGTTATCTTATTGCATTTCTGAAGTAGTATATACCATCAAGGACAGACACATTCTTATAAACAGATGAAATATCCTTGCTTGTGAACATACAAACCCAATATGAATAATTTATTGTCAGAATGAGTAGCAGATCTAACTTTTCCCAATAGGTGAGTCAAGCCCTGAACTGCTAATTAGTGATAAGAATTATAAGGATAGTCATCTTAGAACTTTGCAATAATCTTTTTAGCCTAAAAATAAAATGTTAACAAAAGCTTCAAGAAATGTTCACACAATGGAATTATGAGTTAGGTTACAGAAAGTAAACTGAGTAGGGCTTAGAATTAATCATAGAGTGCTGAGATTATTATTTATTAGAATTTTGTAGCTGATGTTCTAGATTCATTTATTTTTTAATCAATTACATATTGAGTTTCTGATATGTGCCTAGCATCCTTCTAGACATTGGGGTTTTGATAGCAATAAAAACAATAATCTTTGTCACCCATGGATTTTATAGACTGAAAGTATCAGATAGGTAGAAACAGATATATTTTTAAGTACATATTGGCAAAATACATAATATGGCATGCGATATGATAAAGACTATGAAAAATAGCTGTTTATTCTGTTGATAATTTCTCTTGCTGTGTAGAAGCTCTTTAGTTCAATTAGGTTCCACTTGCCAGGTTTGTTTTTGTTGCAATTGCTTTTGAGGACTTAGTCATGAATTATTTGCCAAGGCTGATATTGAGAAGTATACTTCCTAGATTTTCTTCTAAGATTTTTATCGTTTGTAGTTTTTTATTTAAGTCTTCATCTTGAGTTAATTTTTGTATATGGTGATAGGTGGGAGTACAGATTCATTCTTCTGCATCTGGATGGCCAGTTTTCCCAGCACTAGTTATTGAATAGAATAATTGGAGAAAATATTCACAACCCAAGTATCCAACAAAGGTCTAATATTCAGAGGCTATAAGGAACTTAACAAAATACCAACCAAAAACAATAAAACCTTATTAAAAAGGAGGCAAAAACAGGAACAGACACTTCTCAAAAGAAGAAATACAAATGGCAACAAACATGAAAACATGCTCATCATGATTAATCATCAGAGAAGTGCAATCAAAATGATTACCAAGGAAGCATGGCAGGTATGTTCTAGGACTTCAAGAAAGGCAAGCATAGCACAAGTGAGTGAGCAAGGAGAAGAATCATGGAGCCCAGGTCAATCAGGAATCTAACAAGAGAACAGATCAAGGAAGGACTGTAAGTCCATCATCTACTCAGAGTAAGGCAGGAAGCCACTGGAGGGTTTTGAGTAAAGAAGATCAGCATGATCTGATCCAAATGTTAACATGATGATTCTCATCATTGCATTAAGGATAGACCAGAGAAAGACTTAGGCAGGAATAAAACAGGTTAGCAGGCTACAGCAATAATCAAGTAATAAGAGACTGGTCCAAGTGTATGTTGCAATGACAGTGATAAGAGCTGGTTTTATTAATTAGGCATTTTGAAAATAGAGTAAAATTGATTTTCTTTGGAAAGATGGAGATGTCATTTAATTACATTAGAAAAAACATGCTTGAAGGTATCATGAGAGTTTTAATGTGATATTCTAAGTCTTAGGTGCTACCTGTCAATCAGTTGGAAATATGGATCAAGTAGTTGTCTACATTGATCTGGAGAACACAAGAGTACATAAGAGCATGGATATAGAATTTAAAGCATTAAAGTGTGAAATAGCCAAAGGAGTAGGTAGAGACAGAGATGGAAAAAAGGCTGCAGTAACATTAGAGTTTGAAAGATACCATGAAATAGCCCTTTTCTTTTTAAATTATAGTCTTTACATTAAAAACATCACTCGATCTCACAGTCGATAGCCGAGCCAATAAAGTAGCTATTCATCTCATAGCTTTTAGTTAATAATTTAGTCATGTTCAGCTATCACAATAATTCAACTATCATTTAATAATTCAGTAAAATTTCAAAATGGGTTTTTTTAATGCTCTCAGTTCATCCTTAGGGTAAATAATCTATACAGCATGCATAGTTTAATCAGGAAGGAGTAAACACACTTTGAATCTCTGATGAAAACCACCAAGAATATATGTTCCAAATAACTTTATATCATTGGACCCAGGAATCATTATATGCAATGTTAATGTGTGAGAATATGCAAATTCATAACTTCCACAACATTCTTTTCCTATATCTAACTCACATGTGTAATGGACAGAAAAACAATACTTAGTATTTTTCTAGATGTAAGAGTGACAAGTTTTAAATTTTGCGGTTTTTAAAAAATGTATTATGATCACACAGGGAAAGCGTCAGTTTCCCCCCCAAAAAATAGATGGTATACTCAAAGTGCTTAATTTGAGGCAGAGTTTACTAAAGAAGCAAAAGAGACAGCTAGGATTCAGAGCAGAAACTTGGTAAGTTAATAAAACTGGTAACTTTGTAGTTGTCATTAACTTTTAACTCTTTCTGAATATGAAGTTGACAGATTTAACATGATATCACACTTTCACATCACTATTTGAACAATTCAACTGAATTTTCCAGATTTTTCAATTTTTTTTTCCAATTGAACAATTTGGAGACACAAAGTCCAAATCTCAAAATATTTCGGCAGACAAATTCATGTACATAAACCTTTGGAGGTGAATGTTTTAGAGGAAAAACCTGTTGCTCTATTAGAAAAGAACAATAAAGGTCAGAGTCTGCGTAGTATTTAATACAATTATAATTACTTATAAGAAACTTGTTTAAAATATTTTAATTTTTTCATTTTTGTGAGAAATGGAAACTTGCTTACCAAATATTATTTAGGCAGTTAATTAGGGAGACTGATAGTTAATTATAACAACTGAGATATTTCAGGGGTGTAAGGGTATGTTCTAAATAATGGTGCTAGGAAACTTGCACCGTGAGTGCTTGTGGTCGCTGTGCTTGATGTACTTCCTCAGGGCTTCATGTCCTTGACATCTCCTCTTTTTCTGCTATCCTAATTCAGTATTATTTCAGAGTCAGACTCAGTCACCTCTCAGAGATGGACCACAGAACAAGTCAGACATGTACACACAATGTCCTCAGCATCCACAGTTGAAGAAACTCTTACATACAAGGAGGTTGCAGGAGTTCACTATTTCTCTAATCTTGTCCAGGTACACTCACCATGCCTCGTATCCTCATTATCATTCTTCAATGTGTAATATAAAAGATCATCCACTTATCTATCTTTTCCTACATTATTATTTGTGTAATGCTTTGAGATTCCTTTCCCTGACCAAACTTACAAACTTTTTACTATCATTTCTCATAACTGAAAAAAATTCTAGAAGAATCTAAATGTGTGTATCTCCTCCAATACTTAGCAGTGAAATTACTTTATGATGATAGGTAGTACAATGCTTAAATTAGTGCAAACTCATAGGCATAAATTTGTAAAATATAGATTTGAATTTTAAGCATGTTGGATTGGTGAAGCAGACTCAGAGATAAGTACTTAGAATTGCAGGGACACCCAGTTAGTGTCATAAAAGAAATATGCAGCACTTCCTCTTGAGGACAACCAGATGAGGTAAGAACTCCCTGATCATGCTGTCATTGCCAAGACGTGCTAGTAGAAGCACTGTCTCTCCACTTCTCCAGGCATCTTAGGCAATTCAAGTATACTGAAATGAGGTTTTAAACGCTACCCTTTTGTTTTCTTATTGCATACTAAGCACAGATGGACAGATTACAGTGGGAAGGGTACTCTCTACCTAAATGCCAAGTTATCTTATTGGCAAAGGCAAGGTGAGGGTTGTACACAACAGTATAAGTATTTTTGAGGAAATAATGAGCTAACTGTAATTTAGATTTGTTCAAAGACTTTTACTAAATAGGCTTTCCTACCACATTTGCTTCTTCCCTAAATGTCTCACTTAAATCCTTACTGCTACTGGAAACTAGCTCTTCCCTTAAGACTGCACTCCCATTGAGGCCCAGTGAATGAACACTTCAATTTTTTCTTACTCCACTTAACGTTACTGTAACAGAATTACACAGATTTGCTAATTGCTAAAGAACAGAAATTTATTTCTCATGGTTCTGGAGACTGAGAACTGCATGTCGTGGTACTGGCAGGTTTGATGTCTGTTAAGGTCCCAGTCTCCTTTTCCAAGATGATACCATGATTGTTCCATCCTCCAGAGGGGAGGAATGTCGTTTCTCCTGTGGCAGAGTAACAGAAGAGAGAGAGCCCCCTCCCACAATCCTTTTTCTATACCAGCATGAATGCATTCATGAAGGCAGAGCACGCATGACACAAACATCTCCCATTAGGCCCACTTCCCAACTCTGTTGCACTGGGAATTAAGCTTCTAATGTAGGAATTTGAAAGTGACAAGATCATTCAAACGTAGCAGAAATGGGCTTCGGACAACTCACTCTAAATCACAACATTTTTTTCATAATACCCTCAGAAATACTCATCTTAAAAAGACTTTCCAACCACCTCAGCTTTTTCCTATTTACATTCCCACTACAACTGGAAACTAGGTCTTCCCTTAAGACTGCAGTCCCATTGGTGCTCCATCTAGTGAAAGCTATTCAACCCCTCATTCACCATATTCTACAACACATCGTTTGCGACTGGAGGTTGGGACACTCTTTCCTCCCTGTGTTACTTTCAGACTACTACTTGGCCATGCAAATAACAAAACTCTGCTCCTTTTAAAGTTAATACAATATGGCTGTGCCAATCACCTCTTTTTATTGTTGTTATCTTCTGAACTCTATGTCCATTGAATGTTTTAGTATTTGGCTCATTATTTTACTCTTCTTCCAATATCTTCTAATATTGATAGAGGATGGGAAGATTCTATGAATTTGTTTCTCAGTTCTTTGTTCTTTAATGTCTAATGCTCTCTTACTTAGTCTGTGTCTGCCAGCATTTTGCTGTGTCTTCAAAATTCATTCATCTCTGACACAGTGATTCTAGACAACCAATTACCACTACATTTCCTTCTTCCTTTTTGCATTGTTACTGCCTTACACGTGTTCTTCCAAGCATTGAGACCTCTCTCATATTACCTAATAGTGTTTCCTTACCCTCCTCTATCTTAATTTTTTTTTGTATTCCATGAACTGCTACCTAAAAATATTTAATAATTAAACTGATTATAACACACATCTCTTATAAGACATTATCAGATGTTGGAGTACTCTAGATGCAGAGATATGGCCTTATAAACTGATTTTTTGGGAAGTACTCAGAGGAACAACATCATTAAAGGAGTGAGCAGGAAAAAAAAGAAATAGGTCAAATAAAGATCAATTGCAATGTTGTTGCAATGAAGTACTAGTTGATCATACTGCAAGCTTTGAAGTTTAGATGACCCTACAGAGCTCAAATTGAGATATAGGTCTTGGCCTCTATGTAACCACCATCTTCATCATCAGCCAGACTCAAGTTTGAACATGTTTAAGAATTTTAGTAGCTATATGCATGTTCTCCTTGCTAAATTGATAAACTTTGTCTGATTCCTATTTTTTCTCATTAAATCATTTTTATGTACTTATATTTGATATAAATATTTTCAATCTATCACTAATATTTCAAAATTTGTTCTATTTTTCTTTTGACTTTGTTTATGATATATTTGATAAAATTAAATAAAAATAAAAGTAAAGATATTTATATAGTCAAATATTTTTAGCTTTACAAAATTATAAATTGGTGTTTTTAATCTTATGGGAAAATATTTTCCCTAGCACTGGGTAATAGATATTTTCTAAAATTTGAATTTTGTTATTTTAGCCTTCATTAAAACACAAACTTACTGTTGTATATGAGAAAATGTATCCTTAATTTTATTCTTTGTACCTGTGCAAATATTCATGCACAGTGATTAACAAATATATTATTTTATAATTTTGATATATGCTAAATTATAGGACTCTCATCTTCTTGGCAGATAACATTGTCATTCAAAATGGGCATGGTGACTTACACCTGTAATCCCAGCACTTTGGGAAGCTAGGGTGAAAGACTTTGCTCGAGCCCAGGAGTTCAAGACGAGCCTCGGCAATATAGCAAGACCCAATCTCTTAAAAATCTATCTTTCAAAATAAGGATTATTTTTTATAGGATCTTTATAGTTATTGGTGTTTAGCTGAGTTAAAGTTTATTCCTCTAAATAAACCCTGCATAAAAGTTTTAAATGCCTACATTATTAAAAAACTAAAAGCTTAAAGTAAACCTCTTATGTTTTAAGAAACTATTAAAGTAAGAAAAACATAAGCAAAAGGAGAATAGGAAATGGAAATTGGAATTTTTTAAAGCTAAAATTAATTAAACAAAAATTTAAAAAGGTAAGACAATTAAACTTTAATTATATTTACAAAAAGAATTTTTTTCAAAATAGAAAAAATAAATAACAACTACCTATGAGAAGAACTTAAAACAATTATAAAAGAACATCAAGTGCAATGTTATTTCAAAAAGAAAAAGAAAAAAGGAGTTGCAAAGCTAGAAAAGATTATCAATGTGTAAGTAAGCAAATTTGAATAAACAAGAATTAGAAAATTGGAATCACTAAACTATCTGAAAATAGAGAAAGCCATCTTCTTGTTTTGAAAGTCTTCAGTCCAAAGTACTTATTTTAGTTATATTTCACATTTGAATAACATTGTACCCTTAACAATGCTGTCATACCATGAAAAAGAAAAAGAAGTTCTCCCTCAATAAATTTTGAAATTAGCAATCAGAAAATTTATCAAGAAAACAACTTTTTTGTTTTTCCTTTTTTTTTAATTGCATTTTAGGTTTTGGGGTACATGTGAAGAACATACAAGATTGTTGCATAGGTACACACATGGCAGTGTGATTTGCTGCCTTCCTCCCTATCACCTATATCTGGCATTTCTCCCCATGTTATCTCTCCCCAACTCCCCACCCCCAACTGTACCTCCCCTATTTACTCCCGACAGACCCCAGTGTGTGATGCTCCCCTCCCTGTGTCCATGTGTGCTCATTGTTCAACACCCACCTATGAGTGAGAACATGCGGTGTTTGATTTTCTGTTCTTGTGTCAGTTTGCTGAGAATGATGGTTTCCAGGTTCATCCATGTCCCTACAAAGGACACGAAATCATCGTTTTTTATGGCTGCATAGTATTCCATGGTGTATATGTGCCACATTTTCCCTGTCCAGTCTATCATCGATGGGCATTTGGGTTGGTTCCAGGTCTTTGTTATTGTAAACAGTGCTGCAGTGAACATTTGTGTGCATGTGTCCTTATAGTAGAACGATTTATAATCCTTCCTGAGCTCAAATGATCTTCCGATCTCGGTGTCCCAAAAAGTGCTGGGATTATAGGAGCAAGTACAGACCAGATACTCAGGCTCAACTCAGGACAAACTTTGAAAAAGGACAACAGTATAGTAACCTCTGCCCTTGGAAAACAAAGTCTTTTGACAGACAGATATGTAAATGATGACAATAAAATGTAATCAGTGCCTCAGTGGAAATATGCAAACGGACAATGGGAGCATCATGAAAAGGAGTATGTAATCCACCTGAGGAAGCTGTAAAAGTTTTACAAAAGTAGGAGGGAAGGAGCAGGTGCAGCAGCTTGCCCCTATAATCCCAGCACTTTTTGGGACACCAAGATCAGAAGATCATTTGAGCTCAGGAGTTCGAGACCAGCCCAGGCAACATACTGAGACCAAAAAGAAAAGAAACTGAGAGGGAGGAAGGGATATTCTAAACCAAAGGAAGTTGTGTGCAAAAGCACAATGGCAAGACAGAACACAGCATAGTTAGGTAACAGGAAGTAATTTACGAGAGCTGGTGTATAGGCTGCAAAGAAAACTGTGTAAGTATCTGTGATCTAATCCTCACAAGGACAGTTAAGATCTGGACACAGGAAGCACTCTAAGCTGCAGGTACACTATGACCAAAGACACAGATGTGCAAAACTAGAAGCATGGATATGGAACAGCTGGAGCTGCCAGTTTAGCAAGAGCAAGGGTATACAGTGGGAAACAGACAGCAACCAGACCACATCCACACCAAAATTATTTACCCTGAATCCTCAGAAGGCAAGTGTGA
>CAUYLG010064555.1:0-22928 GCA_963573385.1 Cacajao melanocephalus
CCTCAGCGCTTCCAATTGCTGTTCTCCTTGTGGGGATGGGACCAGCCGAGCCCGACTCAAAGGGCACCCAGTCCCATATACTCCGCACTGAGAAGCGCTGCGCCGTGCCGGGGCGCCAGCAAAACAGCTGTGCCGGCCAAAAGAGTCGCGCTGGCGACATGTGTGGCTCCTCCGCCAGGAATCTCCCAGTCTGTGGGCCACAGAAATTCATCTGAAATTGCGGCGTCCACTCGCTCTCTGTGCTTTCACTGGGAGCTACAATCCTGAGCTGTTGTTAATCGGCCATCTTGGATCTCTCCGCCTGGTGATGAAGTTTTTTCTGTTTCTTAGTTTTCCTTTGCCGGACGCCCCTTCCCCGCAGAGCTGGACCTTCCCGGTTCAGCTGTGCTTACTGTGAAACTCTCAGTCCTCAGCACTTCCAGTTGCTTTTCTCCTTGTGGGGATGGGACCAGCCGAGCCAGACTCAAAGGGCCCCCTGTCCCATGTACTCCGCACTGAGCAAAATAGGCTCGCCAGCCAAAAAAGTCGTGCTGGCGTCCTGTGTGGCTCCTCCCCCGGGAATCTCTCAGTCTGTGGGCAACAAAAATTCGTCTGAAAGTGCGGCGTCCACTCACTCTCTGCCCTTTCACTGGGAGCTACAATCCTGAGCTGTTCTTAATCGGCCATCTTGGATCTCTCTCCTCACCAGTAATCATATTAATCATATTTGTTAAACACCCACTTCATAGTGGGAGCTAAGAATTGCTTCTCTGGCATTGATTCTGAAGTTGGTGACTCATCTCTGATTTGTTAACATCCAACTTAAGCTTGTCTCCTGCCCACCCAGGCCATGGCCATCTCACTGCCTCTTCTTTTACTTTCAAACTATCTATATTATTAAATTTGAAGTAAGTTCCTTATAGACAGAAAATAGTTGGGTCATAATCTTTAATCCACTCTACCCAATATCTGGCATATTTAGATCATTCACATTTAATGTAATTATTAATATGTTAGGGCTTCTGTCTACCATTTTATTTTTTTGTTTGTTCTCTCTGGGTTGCTTCTGTTTCTAATGTCTTGTTTTCTTGTGAGTTACTTAAACATTTTCTAGAATGCTATTTTATCTTAAATATTGTAAGTATATCTCTTTTATAGTTTTCTTAGTGGTTTCTCTAGGTATTAAAATATGCATATGTAACTTATTGCAGTCTGCTGATGTCAGTATCTTACCACTTCAAATAAAATGTAGAAATCTTATCTTCATTTAGGTGCCTTTAACCATCCTCCACTCCTTTATAATATAATTTCCGTAAATATTTCTTCTACATACATTGAGCACTACATTAAATGATGTGGGTTTTTATAAATATGTTGCTTCAACCATAAAACTTAACTGAAGAGTAAAAGGATAGTCTATTTTACTTAACTCCATGTTTACCCATTTCAATGTTATTTCTTCCTTCCTCATGTTCCAAGTTGTGTGTGTGTGTGTGTGTGTGTGTGTGTGATTTTCTTTCTGTTTGAAGAACTGCCTTTAGTCATTCTTCTAGAGTAGGTCTGCTGGTAACAAATTCTCCTTTATCTGAGAATGCTCTTCTCCTCTCTTCCTTCCTGAAGGATATTTTTGCTGGATATAGAATCCTGACTTGACAGTTAATGGTTTGTTTTCCTTTCAGCACTTGAAACATGTAGCGCTTCCTTCTGGACTCCATGATTTCTGATGATAAGTCTACTGTATTAAAATTATTGTTTCTTTTTAGGCAATGCATTATTTCTTTCTAGGTGCTTTTCCTATGTCCTTAGTTTTCAGAAGTTTGATTATGATGTGTCTGGACAGGGGTTTTTTGAGTTATCCTGTTTGGGGTTTACTCTGCTCTTGAATCTGTAGGTTTATGCCTTTTGCCAAATTTGGGGAGATTCTAGCCATTATTTCTTCAAATATTTTTCAACCCATTCCCTTGCTTCTCTCTTTCTGGGACTCTGATGACACACAAACTAGATTTCTTTTGTTATTATTTCACAGTTTTCTGAGGCTCTGTTCTTCTTTTCTTAGTGTATTTTTTGTATGTTGTCCAAACTGGATAATTTCTATTCATCTGCCTTCAAATTCAGAAGTTCTTTCCTCTATTATCTCTTCTTTGCTATTAAGCACATTCAGTAAGTTTTTAATTTTGGTTATTACATTTTTAAGTTCTATTATTTCCATATAGTTATATCATTTTATCTATGATGTCTATTTAGTTATTTTATATCTTTTTAAATGAAGATTTTAACATATTTCAAGAGTGTTCTTAATTCCGTGTTGGAGTATTTTTAGGATGGCTGCTTTAAAATCTTTGTCAGAAAATTTCATCTGAATCATCAGATGAAATTTGAATTCATCTCAGTGTTAGCATATGTTGATTGTTCTTTCAAGTTGTAATTTTTCTGTTCCTTTATGTAACAAAACATTTAAAAAATAATCCTGAGTATTGTGTTATGAGACTGTGGGTCCTATTTAAATTTTCCTTTTAGCAGGCTTAGCATGCAGGTCCCGTCTGCTTTGTTTGTGTGCCGCCCTGAGGCCAACCTGAAAGGGTGGTATTCCATATTATAGCCCGTTGGCACTCTGCCTGCCTGCCTCACACTCTCCCACGAAGGGGAGGGGGCAAATGTAAGGTCAAAATGACTTCTGTCCCCTTAACTACACAGCTATGCCACAGAACTGTCTTGCCATTCTTCCCTCAGTATCTGGAGACTGCAAAAGCCAAAAATAAGGGAAAGAAATCAGTCCCAGAGGTGCTATTTCAATCCTGCGAGCAGTTGATAAAACAAACCCCCCAAATGATTACAAATGCAGGTGCCTGCAGTTTTTCTCCATCTGTACCTTTGTCCCAGAGCTGAAAACTCACACCTAGGTAATAAAGTATTTGTTTTACAAAGTAAAGATCATTTGAGACTCCCTTAATTATATTTTCTCACAGAGGAAACTGTTGCTGTAGGTAATCTTTTATCACCTCATCTTTTGGTTTTAGTTGTTGGATTTCGAAGTTAATTCCCCATTGTTTCATATCAGACATCCACACATCTGCCGAATTTAAATCCTGCTATTCTTAGAGCTCAGCTTTCTTGACCTCCAAGCTGATTTATCAGGAATCTGTTTCCACTGAGGAAATACCTACAGCTTTGCGGCTGATCTGTCTCTTCTGATGACGTGAGTTCAGGAATAGGCATTCTGGGATCACTTCCTCAGCCACTCACCTCTTTGGCTGTGGAAACTGACTTTCCTTTTCTCTGTCCATTCCCCAGAATTCTCAAAAGGAATCGCCTGACGATTCCTGGTTATGCAGAAGGTTCCTGCTTCTGGTTGTATGAGACTATAGAGGATCTCACACCCTCTAAACAATTAAAGAAAAAAGTTAGGTCATGACAGGCAGACAACAGTCGAAACTGTGTCTTTCTTTGGTGCAGAATAAAATTAAGTTAGTAACCTACTTTTTAAAATTACCATTAAAATCTGTAATAATCTCTAGCCATCCTTCAACTTCTCTTTCATAACTAGAATTTTCCTCTTATATATGAAAGAAAGCAGAAGTGGGGGGACTTTAGAAAGAAAATCTCATTTTGGTGGGAATTTTCCAGTTGCTTTTTGATTCTACTCACTAACTTTGTCCGCTTACTTACTTTTCTTTAAAGATCAAATTCAGAAGAAGAGAGGAAAATTGATTAATAGCAAATCAAGCCAAATCACTGATTTTTAGGAAACACCTAGCCCATCCCTGTCCCTCATTTTGGGGACGTAAATAACTCCTAAACCTTTTTGTGTGGGGGCAAAACCTCTAGTAAGCAACCTTGAATTCCCTTTATAATTAATGTAAAACTGCAGGCTTTCCATCAACAGAAAAGTGAATTCCAATACCAGGCTAGCAACATGGATAATTTACCTTTGTAATGATTTAAAATATGTAATCAGATGGCCACGGATAAACCTGGGCAGCCAAACCCTGAGAAGTGTCCTGATTTCTAACTGTGGTCTTTTTGGGATTGTCTCCGGGGGCTATCGAGGCAAGATGAGGAGCCTCCTAACTGCCAGGGACCCGGATCATGGGGGTCCCGCTCATTTGTCCTGGCCAGAACCCTGGTGGGAAGATTGCCCTGCCAGCCACCTCCTGGGCAGACAGCACTTGCTGGGAGAACAGACGTGTATATAATCATGTGTGGACACGAGCTGTTGGACCCTGGGCTGAGCTGAGCACCAGCACTTAATGAGGGTGTCAAGGGTGAGTAGCTGAGCAGGGCAAGGTAGTCTGTTCAGTGAGCAAGCTGAGCAGTGCATGCCAGCCGTAAAGGAGAATACTTGGTGAGAGGCCCCTGGAAGAGCCATGGTGTTGCAATGTAGTGGAAGTGAGGGAGGAGCTGAAACATCCACAGGTGAACAGTTAGATAGATATCAGAGGTTCATGTCATGGCTCAAAGCCTCTGTAAGCACCACAGAATGAGGAAAACTGCCACATTACTTATACAGCCCAGGATCTGTCCCTGGAGCCCAGGAGTGGAAGAGTGGGCTTTTCTCCTGGGGAGGAGATGTGTTTATAGCGGGGAAAGGATCACAGCAGGAACAGGTCCTAGCAGAGAGTGATGAATCCCAAAAATCCTCGCCCTGGTGCCCTGATCATAGGCACTCTTGAAGGACAGGGAGCAATCTGTTCACCCCAACCCCAGACTGTGAAGCCAGGTGGCTCCCCCATGGATTTGGAAGAGACCATGGCCACTGCAACCATCTCAGCATGTGCATAGCACATTTTCCCACCTTCTTCTCCCTGCCCTGTTCTTGTGCCAGCCTTGTTTGTGCTCAGCATGCAGGCCCAAGGACAACTCGGTTTCTCAGCTTTGAGCCTTCTGCTCTCACCTTTTGGTGTGGTTACTTCTGACCACCCTGGGCTCCCCCCATGTCCCTGTGTCATGAGTCCCTGTGGCAGCCCACACCCTTTAGTTCCTGTGGTTGACTTCAGAAGTGGCAGTAGAAACGGAGCACAGCCCACAGCTGAGCCTCACTGTTTGGGAGTGCAGCCAGAGCAACAGGAAAGGGAGAGGATGAGTGTGGGGCCTTCCCCTCCGGGGGCAATGCAACCACCCTCACCATGTCCCCAGCCAGCGTCAAGCCCCAGATGGATCCAGGCACAGCTTTGTCCGTGGGAGCTAGTCTGAGACTCAGGGTGCTTTAAAACAGTACAGGAAGCAGGGATGATGGAGAACTAGGAGGGCCCCAGTGGTCAAGACGGAGAGCAGGAAAAAGCATAACCCAGGTGCCACCATGTTAGAGTGCATAGAAGACCCCGATCACCCATGGGATAGGGGGTTAGAAAGGGATCAGACAGGCTGTGGGCTGCGCCATGGCACATAGGGATGCCATGACAGCTGGTTCAACAGGAAGGGATTGGTGGGGAGAAAGGGATGAGAGCATGGGAAACAGCCAATTTTCAGGTCTCTTTGAGCCACCCCCACTAGAGTGCCAGCCTCATGGGGAAAAGAGCCAATTGCCCTCAAGGAATTCATCCTTCCTACCCGGCTTCTTTCTCAGGGATAGCACCAACCCCTAGAAGCACAGGTGATGGGTACAAAATTCCCAGGCAGTCTTAACACTTCTGGAATATTCCCTAAGGATGCTCTCCAACAGGCTGACATTTTTAAAGGCCTCTCATTGATCCCAGATCAGTAAATGAACAGATCATAGGCCCAAGCTGGATTTTCTGAAATGTAGAATTTTAAAATAATTGTTGAAAACCCATTAGAATTCCTTTAGCTCATCTTAGAACGTTTATAATCATTTAGAATCACGACGACTTTGAGAGACTCTTTTTATTTCAGATTCCAATCAAGCAAGTGGCTGCTGATGATTTTTTCCTCTACCCTCTGCTATTTCCTTTTTCTTTTCTCCTTCACTCTCCTCCTCCCCCCATTCTTCATCTTTACAGATTTCCCTGGGTAAAGTCACCCAAAGATTATTCATAAAACAGAATTCCACAATTTTACAATGAGAAGTCCCTCGACTATCATCAGATTTCATGCCTTCGTTGTATGGGTTGAAGAAATGAGGGCACAAATCAGGAATAGAGGGCACATAAATAATGCTTTGTCTCACCAAAATGCGTCTTAGGAATCACTGCACCAGCCACATGCAAAGTCAGGCTTCAGCATTGCCTTTAAAGATGCTATCACACTAATGACCAGTTATGGCCAGTGAAATGTGGCATTTGAGACCAGGCAGGAAAGAACATGAAATTAACAAGCTTTGAATGACAGCTGTTTGATGACGGAATTTGTGAGGTTAAAAATATCAAAGCCAAAGACTCAAAAAGCATATTGTTCCACATGAAAGACTTTAAGTAGTAAAAGAATTTTTATTGTTACAGTCAAGAGGATAAGAATAATGAAGCATAGCAGATGCACAATGCATATTGAACAAATGATTTAAAAAAGAAAAGAGTGAGTGATGATTTCTAACTATAATAATGAAGCGTGTCTCAACCAATTGGTGAACACCTCAGTCAAGCGAATTTCATTAAACATGTACCTAGATTATCAGACAAGAAGAATTCCATTTCCCTTTTCTCAGGGAGCTACTAAAGGATGTGCTCCCTAAAAATGAGGGGGTAAGCCAAGAAAGTGGAAGATGTGGGCTCTAGGCAGTGGAATCCAAAGCAAAAAAAGGTAAAGGGAGTTTTTAGAATCACAACCAAGAGAACGAACTCCGAGGTCAGCAGCTGTGCAACAGGCCTAGAGAATGATCTGTGAAGATGGGTACAGGAGAAGGAGGGACTCTAGGTGGGAGGGCTCTATCATGTGGTGGTGCTGGTGTCAGCCCATTGGAGCCAATTGTTAAATATTCAGGAATTTTGTAAGCCAGTTGTTAAACACAGCCATTATTTTAAAAGTAAATTATAAAAAGTTTAATCATAATAGAAATAAAGATGATAAATATTCCAAATTCATCTATATCTCATTATACTACATTTTACTGGTATTTGTGTTCTTATAATTTACATTTATTGTATTTTTTTGCATTTTAACATGTGTGGTTTCTTTTTTTTACAACTTTTATTTTAAGTTCAGGAGTACATGTATTGTGTTTTCATGGTAGAGTATAATGCACCTGTTGCCAATTCTAGGTTCAGCAATGTCACATTAATAGCTTGATACTGGCCTGGGTGGAAGTATTTATACCACAGAAACCAGAAAAGCTACAAATCAGGGCTTGATTTATTGTAAGAAAATAATGAAGACATTGTTAATGCAGATTAAATGAGTCAAGTCTGAAGTCATTATATCTGAATAGGAGGAAAAAAGCCACAAAAATATTCTTCCAGTACTCAAGAACTAATATTTGATGCAGCAAAGAAATTACACTCACATCACTGATGAACAAAATGAGGTTCAAAAAAATTCTTACTGTTTCACTTGTGTCTTATATACCACAAAAGTGAAAATATTAAATAATTAACATGTAAAAACTGTACTCCAGGCCAGGCGTGGTGGCTCACACCTATAATCTCTACACTTGGAAGACTGAGGCAGGAGGATCAATCACTTGAGGTCAAGAGATGGAGACCAGCCTGGACAATAAGCAGGACTCCATCTCTACAGAAGAATTGAAAAATTAGCCAGGTGGTGTATGCCTGTAGTCCCAGCTACTCAGTAAGCTCAGACGAGAGGATTGCTTGAGCTCAGGAGGCAGGATTGGAGGCAATGAGATCGTGCCACTGCACTCCAGCCTGGGCAACAGAGAGAGACCCTGTCACTGAAAATTATAAATAACATAAAAAATTTAAAAGAGAACTACACTCATTCATTATGGATATAAGAATTTGGCAAAAATCAGTGAAAGCATTCTGTGAGAAACAGTTCACCGTATAGAAGTTACAATAAAGAGTTTTTATTGTTAATTGTAAGTAGTGTGCTACGTGTCCTTTATGTCAGTAACACTTATAGTAAGCCTATGTGCATATAAATGCATGGGTTTTCTTTTGGAGAGGCAGTTGTTAAACATGTACCAGCCTGCCTCTGGTCCAGATGAAAAAATAATGAAAACAGCACATTACCTAATGTGTTTGCACTGAATGGAGTTAAATGGTTTTTCTGGAATGTTTAAAATGGAATTAGCTTAGGGATATATAAAAAACTAAGCAAATAATATAACAGAATAATTCTTAACTCATGGAACAAAGATTGCACAAAACAGGAAATGTAATTGCATCTACTATATGGCTTAGCTTTGAATTTTTAAAGTCAAAATAAAGAATATTGATTTAACCAAAATCTGAGCTATAAGTACTGTATGCATTGGTTGTACAAGGCATGGCAAAGGAGAAAACTGTTACCGATGAATGAAATATCATACTGTTGCATCCCATTTTCAGACATTTTAAAATGTAAAAGAATCGTGCCTGACTTGGAATCAGAATGGCGAAGATTAATGTCTTCATGATAAGCTTGATAGTACCCATTGTTTTCAATGTTTTAATTAAGTCATAAAATGTTAACATTACATGTTAAGTATTATCTTTTTTTAAATCATGGTTTACTATTAGAAAGTCAGTGCACACACTTCATCACATTAATGAAGGCGATGTGAAAGGAGAATATGAAAGGAGAAAAACCATATCATCTTCTCAAAAGGCATCTGAATATCAGTGGAAATCATTCCCAACTCTTACTTCTCCCAACTACCTCCTGGGTGGGCTGGAACCTAATAAATCTCATCAGTAAAGCTCAACCAACATTACTGAATGCATTCTCCTCTTCAGGCTGCAGGAGCTGTGAGGTTGCATGCTCTCACTCAAGATCAACTGTTTGGGGCTCATAGAGGTCCAGAGTGGCCTTACTGCTCCCTGATGTTGATGCCCCCAAAACAAGTCCAAATCTAAGCCAGCACGTGGACCCACAGAAGTGGTCAGGGCCCTGCAGCTGGGTAGAACCCTGCTCCTCCGTGAATCTAACGGGCAGGCAGGAGAGTAGATTGGTGCCTGCTTCCCTCCCTGATCTCCAGCTCAGATGCACACTGGCCCAGAACAAGTGAGCTGCCTTGCAGAGCCACCACAAGAGGAAGCTGGGGCAGGAACAGAAGCATCTGCTGGCTGCCCTCTTAGCATTAATGCCATATGTGCGAATACAGACATGGACTGCACCCCTGGTACTAGACCTGAGTCACACAGCGAGGCTTGTCTGAGGACAGAGCCCTGCTCTTGTGCCTGCCAAGTCATCAGCTCCCCTCACCTCCAGTGGTAAGCTGTGGGGTGGCCAAGAGCTGGGTGAGCCCACCCCCCACCAGAAGGCTCTCTGTTCACCCACTGACATCATCCTCTGCTCCCTCTGATCTTGGTAATCCTATCCATCCTGTGCTTTCCCTGAGAAAAATAAATTAAAGCAAGGCCCTCTGAGTCCCCAATCCACTTAATTGCCCTGCCTTCACAGTCTTTCTTTGAAAAACAGTCTCCACAGTTCAAGACTCTTCCAGCGTGGATCTGTCTCGCCATGATTATTTCTGGAATCTCTTTGAAATTCCACTCGATGTGGAAAATATGTCCTGCGTGTCTCAGACCTCACTCCACGCAGTCCATACACAGTGGTCTTTCCACCCAGACCCTCTCCTGGGGGGCCAACCTGGGAAAGTTCCCACATACCTTGTCAGAGCCCCACTATCTGGGCAGTGATGAAGAGGTTTGCAGAAAATGGGGAGGCCTTGGTTTACAGCCAGTGAGGTCAGCTCACCACAGCGATGCCCCAGGGGAGAGGGCAAGATGGAATAAGCTCACAGACATCCGACTGCCCGCAGGATTGGAGAATCCAGGCAGCCCCTGCATGCCCCCTCTGGCTTCATCCAAGTCAGGACAGAGTCACCTGCAGCCACAAATCAACTCCAGAACCTTCCCTGAATGACATGAAGGCTCTGAAATTGATGTCTGCCTCTGGCCAGTTTAAGCCCCTCTCCTGCACTTTATACAGGAAGAATGACAGGTTTTCTGCAGAATGCTTTTAATTTTTCTGTATGTCAGAGCAACGCTCAACTCACTGAGCCCTGACTTGTGGGACGACTGGTTCCAGGGCACCCTGGGGCAGTCCTGTTCCAGGAACAACCTTTAGTGAACCAGGGTGGTCCTTTTCCATCCTGCTTAGACGTATGCCAACAATCGGATTTTAGTACTTTCTGTGCTCCTTGCTCCCAGAAGACTGACTCCTGGGAATGGCCGCCATCTGCTCAGCCTCCTGTCACAAGCCTGAGTCCCACTTCGCCGCTATTCACAGATCCCAGCCAGCCCATAGCTCCTGTGCAAACACAAAACCCAGGTCTTGCAGTAGGAGACAAATCCCATGCACCAGCATATTAAACTAAAGAAGAAGCCATGTGAAAAAGGCATCATCAGAAGTAACATGAAGTTGTTCTGGGCTTTTGGATGGGTGCCAGTCTAGCTGAAAAGCAGGTAGCTGAGGTGTGGTGGGAAGCTGGAGTCAGAGAGACCAAAGTGGAAATGAATGCTGCAATAGGCCAAGCATATGGGAAGCACTTGGTCAATGCCAGCCACTACTTTTGCTTATTTGCTTTTAATATTAATATTTAAATTTATAGATGGTGAAATGGGCTTTTATTTAGTGTACAGTTCTATGAGTTTTGTGTTGTTGTTGTTTTTTTTCAAGATGAAATCTTGCTCTGTCCCCAGGCTGGAGTGCAGTGGTATGATCTTGGCTCACTGGAACCTCCACCACCTGGTTCAAGTGATTCTCTTGCCTCAGCCTCCCAAGTAGCTGGGACCACAGGTGCACACCACTACGCTCAGTTAATTTTTGTATTTTTAGTAGAGACAAGGTTTCACCATGTTGACCAGGATGGTCTCAGTCTCTTGACCTCATGATCTGCTGGCCTCAGCCTCCCAAAGTGCTGGGATTACAGGCGTGAGCCACCACACCTGGCCCAGTTCTGTGAGTTTTAAGAGGTGTAGATTTGCATAACCACCTCCACAATTAGGTTATGGAAGACTTCCATCCCCCAGACTCTCCCCTCATACTGCCCCTCATAGTCAAACTGCCGGTCTGTTTTCCATCCCTCTAGTTTTGCTTTATGAACTCATGCAGTAGGTACCCTTTTGTGATTGATTTCTTTCACTCAGTGTGATGCCTTTCAAATTCCTCCATATTGTCGTCTGTCTCAATAGTTTATTCCTTTTTATTGCTGGGTAGCATTTCATATACCACAGCGTGTTTATCAATTCACCCATCGTTAAGTATGTTTCAGTTTTTAGTGATTATAAATACTCTTTCTGTGAACAGTCATGCACAGGTTTCTGTGTAAACATGTTTTCATTTCTGTAGAGCAAGTATCTAGAAGTAGGATTCTTGAGTCGTATGGTAAGCGTGTGATGAAAATTAAACTGACAAACTGTTTTTCAGAGTGGCCACGTCACTTTGCATTCCCACCAGCATGTGTGAAAGTGCCGGTTGTCTCGTTCTCGTGGCCCCTTGATATTGTCCGGGTTTTCATATTAGCCATTTTAATAGGTGGGAAACGGATTCTCAGGGCTGTTCTAATTTGCATTTTCCTAGAGGCTAATGATGTTTGAAGATTTCTTTTTGTGACCGTTTGCTTATATCTTCTTTGGTGAAGTGTCTCTTCAAATATTTTGCTCATTTTAAAAATTCAGTGGTTTATTTTCTTACTGTTGAGTTTTGAGAGTTCTTTATATATTCTGGATATAAGTCCTTAATCTCATAAGTGGTTTGCAATTTCCTACCCATTTATGACTTGTGTTTTCATTCACTTAATAGTGCCTTTTATCAAGCAAAATATTTTAATTTCCTAAAATCCAATTCATGAAGTTTTTCTTTTCTCGGTCATGTATTTGATGTTAAATGTAAGAACTTTTTGCCTAACCCAATGTCATGAAGACGTTCTCCTGTTTTCTTCTAAAAGTTATATAGTTTTACATGGTAAATTTTGAGTTAATTTTTTTATAAGGTAAGAGACTTAGATCAGAGACTTCTAGAGTTTTTTTTACTTATGGATGTCCACTTGTTCTGTTGGCAAATTTTAACATGAATCTTTTTCACCCTCCTCTTTATATTGACTTTTATCTCTGTAAATTGAGGATCCTTTCTAAAAAACTTACAATGAGAAGACATATGTGAAATGTGCCTGGCAAGTGATTTATAGCAAAGTAAATAAATAAACATTGGTTTAAGATACACGCATACGTGCATGCACACACACACACTCATGGTAAATTTTGGAAAATGAAGATTCAAAGATGAAGATTCATCACTCAGAAATAAATTCTGGAATCATAAGGTAAAGTTTGCAATGCTAACTTAAAACCTCGCAGGCAGCCTGCCGAAGAAGAAATGTCCCTGCCTTTCTGTGAAAACAAGGCCAGCCCCTTATCCAGTTAGTGGTCAGATGAGCTTGCTGGTAAAATGACTGGACGTCAGCTGAAGGTGAATGCTGTCCTCCTACCTTGTGGCGTGTAGCTTGTGTGCGAGTGAGTGTGAACCTGTGTGCACACTCGGGGTGTATATGAAACCCACCCATACTGGTCTCTGCCTGTGCAGACCTCTCATGGGAGAGGCATTCATATGAATGATTTACCCTGGTGACTTCAAGACCACAAAACTCCATCCAACAAAGGAGCTCATTTACTTTCTGACATGGTTAATGTCCTGATTTAATGGCCCTCTTATATCACACTCAGCACCCTAAATTATAGGGCAACCAAGACAATTACACCGCAGGATTTCAGGCTGCACCTCTCCCGAGAGCTGCCCCCCCTTACTCAAGTGGAAGCAGCAGAGGTGAACTCTCATCCCTTCCTGCGAGCTGTGTGCCTCGGTGCTCATTAAAATAATGGTTTGCACCGCCTTTTTGCTGCAGTTCACTGTCTCCTGAGATTTTTCAGCCACAGGAAATACTATTTTGAACATATCACTGCACATGCAAAGACTAAAAGTGTCTTTCTTGTTGATATTATTCAAGAAGCAGAGTCAGTGTTTCTTGATTGTGTGCTCTGCAATGCCTCTGTTATGAAGGATTAGTTTCCATAATGACCCATTAGAGAAAGTAGTTATGGTAAGAATTTCACAAACAGGAGACCCTGAACTTGCTCCTAAACACAAAACGTGCTGTTTGAACTTAGGGAGCTGCCGCTAGGCATGTATAGTGACTAAGAAAAATTTGTCAGCTGGGTTTAAGAGATTTTTTACAAGGCTTGCATCAATCGCAAAGTTAATCGTAATGTAAAATGCTCACGCCTAGAGCCGCAATTCAGGGACTTATATCCCAAACAGTCAAGTGCCTTTCAGCTGAAGCTCTAAGAACCATTTCTAAGCTTTGATCTACTAATTTATGCAGTAAGTAATGACCTAAGAGTAAACTAAACAACTGAAAACATAAATTATCTAAGAAATGAAATCTCACTTTAAAAAATAATGTCACTTTCTAAAACTTAGATGCCACTTTACAAATATGGGAAATAAAACGTTTTAATGAGACAAAATAGGGAATGACAGGTAACAAAAATTAGCATCCATAACAATTAAAAAATAGCTTAAAATTCTTTAATTATATCGATTTGATTTGCTAGAAGCAGGTGAGGTGGGAAGGAGAGGCCTCTGGAGAAAGAGGAAGGGAAGGTGGGCAGGAATAATCCTGTGTTTTCCGCTCCAGATATTACTCAATTCCATTTTGAATCTTCAAACCTTTACCCAACTCTAAAAAGAGGTGCCTTGCAACATTGGGAGAAAACACTCTTTTTTTTAACTTTCATTTTAAGTTCAGGGTACAAGTGCAGGTTTGCTACGTAGGTCAATGTGTGACACGGTGGTGGGGTTGTTGTACTCAATATTTCTTCGCCCCAGGTATTAAGCCTAGTGCCCAGTAGTTGTTTTTCCTGATTCTCTGCCTCCTCCCAGCCTCCATCCTCAAAGAGGCCCTAGTGTGTGTTGTTCCCCTCCATGTGTCCATGTGGTCTCATCATTTAGCTCCCACCTATGAGAGAACATGTGGTATTTGGTTTTCTGTTCTTGCGTTAGTTTGCTAAGGATAATGGCCTCCAGCTCCATCCATGTCCCTGTAAAGAATGTGATCTAGTCCTTTTTTATGGCTTCCCAGTATTCCATACTGTACATGTACCATATTTTCTTTATCTAGCCTATCACTGATGGGCATTTAGGTTGATTCATGTCTTTGCTATTGTGAATAGTGCTGCAATGGACATTCATGTGCATATCTTTATAACAGAATGATTTATATTCCTTCAGGTATATACTCAGTAATGGGATTGCTAGGTCGGATGGTATTCCTGTCTTTAGATCTTCGAGGAATTGTCACACTGTCTTCCACAATGGCTGAACTAATTTACAGTCCTACCAACAGTGTGTAAGCATTCCTTTTGGGAGAAAGCACTCTTAGGAAGCTGTAGAAAAGCCTTTAGTAAAGAAGGCTATGTCTTCCACAGAGCATCCTGACCATGTTGGTTAAACAATCTGGGCTTCGATCCCATCCCCACTGGAGACAAATTAGTCACTCCCTGAGAGTCAGTCGCCTCATGTGTCCAGTGGGGATAGCATTCCTATCTTGTAGAGTCGTCGCGAGGACTAACAGATGTAACACAGGCAAGGCACCTAACGAAGAGTGCCGTGGCATGGTGTGAACATTCAACACAGTTTCTCAGGTGTTATTATTACCACGATAATAATTTGGTGATACCGTGAAGCTGTTCAAATTAGGCAGTGTTTTATTGTTTGTGGCACCTAATCAGCGCCAAGCCCATTCTCTCTCCCTCTCTCTGTCTCTCTCATCCACACACACAAACACACACATACAACATGGAGAACTGAATTTAAGGATAAGCTGGGAAGTATGAGAACACCTGATATCTTTTTGGCTCATAAAATGAGAGTAAATTGCTATAAAATAAAATAAGACTACTATAAAATAATAATCATTATTACTATATGACACTGAAGTCAAGTAAAGATGGAATTTATATGAAACATGAGGATGCTGCCTTGAATTCCATATACAGCTATGGGTGCTCTAAAGAAAACAAGCTGTGGAAAGAGGAACAAGAAGACAATGAAAGAAGACATACAAAGAAGCACATAGAAGCCGGTGTCCCCCTTCCTATAATTTCTGCTGACCAATTGAGGGGACCCAGGCCACTCCCTCCGCCTAGAAATTAAAGGAACACTGGACTCACAGGGGCGACTCTGAGGCCTTGATGAAAAACATCCCTCAGCCCTGTAGAACTGCAGCCGCCGTAGTTGATAGCATGTAATACAAAACACATTTGTCAATTTTCTTTATATCTAAATAAATAAATACCCGGGGGACGAGGACGCTCACCACAGTAATCTGATTTGGTGATGTGTCTCGAGAAAGAATGCACACCCAAGGGCTGGCACGAAAGATGTGGACAGCTATCAGCCAAGCAAAACAACTAGAAAAGACCCGCCACATTGGGCAGGGTGGAAAATGGCAAATGGTATGGGCAATGGGACCGAATGAATCCATTGAGAATTATATCATTTTTGTCAGATTGAGTCATGTGGGAAGATTTGGGGGAACAAGTCAAAATCCATTACTTCAGGAAGCATTCAAGGCTAAACTCGGTTTTATAGGTTGTGTGTGAATAGTCATAAAACCATGTTGTGTTTTACATGGTTTATTGTTTCCGAATAATTTGAAGCAACGCCTTACCTTTGAGACACTTGGCAGAGCAGGGCGGCATCCCAGCTTGCAACTGTTGGAGAGGCTCTTGGCCTCTACAGAGGCCACACAGAAAGACAAAGGATGGAGCGTGACCCCTCCGAAGGCCAAGGGAGTGGAAGTACTTCCAGTCTGGTAGAGGTGATATCACTCAGGAAGTGGTGGTCGGGGCGGGGGCAACCTTATCTGCTCTGAAGTTGTTGGCTGGATTCTCGATCAGCTGAAAAATGGGACTGGAAATGCTGACACCCCCTCTCTTAATCATATAAGTGATGCCGTCCTGCATTGAACTAAAGGACATCCATTATTTCTGATGGGGACTCCATCAGCATCTTAGATTAGTGATGGGACTGGGGATACTTGGCTTCCTAGGATGTGAAATTCACAGAGTCAGGAGCATGTTTATCATCATTCCTTTCTCCCCTTTATGTCCTATGTGTCTCTATCATTATACTTCTTTGTTCTAAATTTTCATTGACCCTAAACTTCTAACCTATACAACCTCTCAAAGAGACATCAACTGATTGTGTAGCTCCTTTCACTTAATTGAAAGTCCAACGCTACTTCTGGTAAATTGTGAAAGTAAAATCAAATAAGCTAGGAAAAGGAATCTGAATTTTTTTAAGTGTGGGAAGATATGGCAGAAATGAAGACACAGAATTTTACCATGTCTGCTTTTGTTTGTTTTGAAAGTATTCATGATGAAATAAAAATATTCATAGAGAAAAAATTGACAGTGGTTACTCGCCTGTAAGGACTTTTTCAAAAATAAAAATAACCATTCTAGCAAGTGTTGCTTTTAAAAGCAACAGATTCCTAAGACATTTTAAACTTTCTTTTATACAGATCTCAGGTCCAAAATAAAATGGAAAACAGAACTGCAGAATACTGTGAAATAAAAATAACACAAAAACATGTATCAGAAGTTATATGATAGCGCTAAAGCAATGCCCTGAGGAAATTTCATAGCTTTAAATACTTAAATTAATAGTATATACAGTCAACTAAAAAAAAAAATACTGAGCGTGCTGGCTCACGCCTGTAATCCCAGCACTTTGGGAAGCTGAGGCAGCTGGATCACCTGAGGTCAGGAGTTCAAGACCAGCCTGGCCAACATGGCAAAACACTGTCTCTACTAAAAATACACAAATTAGCCAGGCATCATGGCACATGCCAGTAATCCCAGCTACTCAGGAGGCTGAGGCAGGAGAATTGCTTCAACTCAGGAGGCGGAGGTTGCAGTGAGCTGAAATTGCGCCACTGCACTCCAGCCTGGGCAACAGAGCAAGACTCTGTCTCAAAAAAAAAAAAAAATTTAGAAAAAAAGGAAATTAAGGAAAGAAAAATAAAATAAATTTGAGAAAATTGCAGGGAGAGATAATAAATATAAAAGGAGAAGAAATTAACCAAATCAAGGAAAATGGCAGTAAACCACAAAAAGAAAGAAAAATACATATGAAAAGGGAAAATTCTCAGCTGCAAGGGAAAATTTTTAAATAATAATGATTACCCTGCTCAATTATGTGGAAATAAATGTGAAAACCTCATAATTTTCTAATAAGGTATGTTACTAAATATAGAAAAGAGAGAAATAGAAACAAAATAATTCACATAGTAGAGATTTTAAGAAAGCACTCAGCCCAGCTGCTTTTGTAGAATAATTTCATCAGCCATCCAAAATGTAGATACTGTCAATGTTATTTAAACTGCTATGAACGGTAAAGAAGGAAATCTTACAAAGTATGTTTTATTTCAGAACTTTTATTTTTTAATCCTTTTGGATTTACAGAAGACTTGCAAAGATAACACAGGGAGTTTCCATATGGCCCTCTCCCAGCTTTCCGTACTGGTAACATGTTCTATAACCAGAGTACATTTGTCAAAACTAAGCAACTATTAATGGTACAAAACTATTAACCAACTTACAGATTTTGTTTGGATTTCACCCTTTCTTTTTCTACTGATGACCCTTTTCTGTTCCCAGATTCAATCCCAGATATTATGCTGCATTTAACCAATTATTTTTATGAATAAAAATGTGCATATATATATATATATATATATAGAGAGAGAGAGAGAGAGAGGTAACAATGTTTGAGGACCCCTCCCAAAGGAAAAATATAGCACCATTTCACTCATGAACATTGCTTCAAAAACTCTAATCGCACCATGCTTTAAAAGAAAAATATACCATAGCCAACATAGAGTTCAATCTAAGTTGTGAGAATCCTCCAACTTAAGGAATCTACTACTATAACGTGGAATAGGTCAAAAAAGACAAACTAAATTAGTTTGTCCATAGATTTAGAAAAGGCATTAAATTCTGCAGGGCATGGTGGCTCACTACTGTAATATCAGCACTTTGGGGGCAGAAGTGGGCAGATTACCTGAGGTTAGGACTTCTAGACCAGCCTGGCAAACATGGTGAAACCTTGTCTCTACCAATAATACAAAAAAATTAGATGGGCATGGTGGCGGGCAGCTGTAATCCCAACTACTCCGGAGGCCAAGGCAGGAGAATCGCTTGAACCCAGGAGGCAGAGGTTGCAGTGAGCCGTAATCTTGCCACTGCACTCTAGCCTGGGTGACAGAGTGAGAACCATCTCAAAAATAAAAAAAAAAGAAAGAGAGAAAAAGAAAGAAAGAAAGAAAGAAAAGGCATTAAGTTCAACATAATTCATAATTTAACATCTTAATAAAATAGGAACATACTCATTTATCATGATTTTACACACATGTACCAGTATTGGTACCAGCATTGTATTTAATGACAAAATATTTCTACTAAAGTCAAGAAAGAGACCAGAATGCTCATAATTACCACAATAATTTTAGATTGTATTTGAATTATTAATGTAATTAGACAAGAGAAACAAAATGCATAAAAATTGAGAAAGAAGTAAATGTTTTATCATTTGCAGATAATACAATAGTATGCTTCAAATACACACTCACACACAAGAAAATCAACAGAAAAACTGTTATAAACAAGAGATTTATTAATATCCCTGGCAACAAAATTAAACAAAAATCAGTAGCTTCTCATGTGCAAGCAGCAACTCATTAGAAAATATAATGGAAGAAAAGAGTAAAAACAAAAGAATATCTGGGACTAGACGTTATAAGAAATACACAGGTCCTATATAAATACCCTTTATAAATGATACCAACAGACGAGAGAGGACTAAAATATGGAGAACTACTTTATTATTGGGTAGAAAACATCAAAATTGTAAGTGCTGAAAATAATTTTCCCTAAACTAATGTGATCTCAATAAAAATACCAATAGGATCTCCCCCCTTATTTAACTACATTAGCTAAAGTACACCCACCCAAAGGAATACAACAGAGTGGTGAAAATGAATGAGGAACTATGATACAGTAATCCTATGCGGGCACCTGCAATCCTAGCTACTTGGGAGACTGAAGTGGGAGAATCACTTGAACCTAGGAGGTGGAGGTTTCAGTGAGCCAAGATTGCATCATTGTACTCCAGCCTGGGAGACAAAGCAAGACTGTATCAAAAAAGAAAAAAGAAGAAAACGACATACTCCTTATATGTTGCATTGTATCTATCAATTATTGTATAATAGTGTCTGTTTTTAAGAATGAGGTGCCTCTGGGATGATAACATTGGTAGGGTCCTGAACAGCTTCCAGGGTTAAAATCCTGGGTTGGCCTCTCTAGACTGGAGGTCTTGGGCAGGTCATGTATCCCTGGATGACTTTATTTGTACATCTGTAAAACGAGCTTAATAATCGTACCCACTCATAAGACTGTTGAGAGGATTAAAAATATGGGTACCAATACTAAGCCTGGTGTCCTGGACATAGTGAGAACACAAAAGACTTAGCCATGATCACAGTTAAAGAATCACCTACAAGATACTAAGTGAACAAAGCAAGAGACAGAGGGTGTCATGGTGCAACTCCCTTCCGTGTAGAAGGTGGAGGAGGACCCTGCTGGATGAACTAGAATATTTACGCCCACAGGAATTGAGCAACAGTGACTGCTCCTGAGAGAAGAACTCAACTAGGAATTTAGGATGGGAGACAGACTTGCTTTCCATTGTACAATTTGACTTTGTTCCCATGTATATGATTACCTTTTTAATTAAAAAAAATCTAATATGAAGCCAGTCATAAACTGCAAGGCTTCCTGCTCTGGCTAGGAGGAATTCCACATGCCCACGGCCTTTCTCTCTGCCCACTGATGCTGAAGCTATCCATAATCATAGAGCTTGATGTCATGCCAGTTCTCAGTGGTGTTGACAGACTCCAGCTCAAAAGTGCCTTTATGAGACCTTGTCCCTTAGTAAAGCTTGCAAATTGCTCTGATCTTAGCAGACAAAGCCATCGCTCATTCTCTGAATATCCTACACAATAACGTAAGAATTGGCGAAAATTACCCCAGATAAAGCGTCCTTTAGAACATCAAAGTTCCTGGTTTCCAGGCTGTAGGCTGCAGGTATGTGACAGCCCTGACAGCCAGATGGATGGCAGAGATAAAGCAAAAAGTGAAATTCTCTGGCCACAGTGCCTGCGCTGGGTTTGGTGCTAGGGTTTCTGCCGAGGGGATTAATATTATCCTCGGAGGTGTGAGCACATTTTGCTTTTACCTTCAAAACCAGGTAATCAGCAGCAGATAACAATCAGAGAAGGCTGCCTTAAACCCTCAGCGAGCTGGAAAGTCTTTCTCCTCCTGCCTGGTTTGTTTAATTTTGGCCTGGGTCAGTTCACATACACACACACACATATTTTCTATGTTTTCGCTAAATTCCTTGTTTCTAGCTTTGTTTATGATGTGAGGCTCTTTCCCTTCCTGTCATCATAATTATATTTTCCAGAGCAACCAGAGCCTTGTCCACGTTTTTGAAGACTGACTCTAGCAAACTTGCCACTTGACTCAACTGACATAAATAACATCCGTAAATACAGCCAAAGCAGAAGCTTGCACACATTCCCCAAAATACATACATGCACAACCTGAAGTCGGCAGCATGGGTTTGAGTGCTTAACTATCCTCTGGCCGAGAAGTTGCTTAGTCCTGTTGCTGGGTGGCTAAGTGCCAGCTGTCTCTCTGGCAATGAAGTATGTTACTAGGTGAGAGAAGACATGGGAAACATTTCATATTTGACAGCTGGACCATCAGCTTTATCTTGTCCTGTTATAGCATCAAAAGTTGTGTTCACAAAAATAAGCTGGAATCACTGAATTGGGGCATGCTTTTTTTTGTTTTGTTTTTGTTTTTTTTGTTTTTTTAATGTAGATAATGGGAAACTAGCAAGAAAGAGGTTGGTAATACACACCTAGTACTACTGGAAGCCCCTGGTACCATGGAGTTTTCTGAAAGAGTTTACAGTGAGGATTTGTTTGGTGTTTTGTTGTTGTTGCTGTTTTGTTTTGTTTTTGGTTGCATCTAAAGTATCCACTAATTCTTGATGTGAGGATAATTTGTAAATGTCGGAGACCCACAATAGCCCTGGGACAGTATTTTGAAGGAAAGAAGAAAATAATTCAAATAGTCTCTGTGCTGTGATCTCTAGCTGATTGTCTGATGACATGTAATAATTTACAGAATGTACTGTTTAGATAAACACAACAAACAAGCATGCAGGTCAGTGTGTGGGGAAGTGGCAGGAAGTGGGATGGACCCAGTTAGTGGATGTCTCTTTCAGAGCACAGCTGTGTTGGAAAAGCATGGAATAAACTGAGTCCTGAACAGCTGGGTCCAAATCCGTACCTTCCTCCGGGTGCTGCCTTTCGAAGCAGCCCCTTTGGGTGGCTGGACGCCTACTCCCACGATGCAGCTTTAAAATATACTTGGAATTGTGGAGTGGGGACTCACCTTGTCAATAAACCTCACCAAAAAAGGTTATAAGTCTCACCAAAAAAAGTGGTCTCATCACCTTGCTTACGGTCAAAAGATTTTTTGTAAAGAAAACAAACAAACAAAAAATGGTGTTATCTACTATAATTATTTCTATGCCAGATCTCAGTGAGTTAGCATTCTTTTCAAACACAAAGCCCACCCTCAAAGAACAAGGATTTGTCCCTTATGAGGAAAATCAAAATCATGGCCCCCAGCCCTGAGCTGTCCGGGTATGTTTCAGACAGGGCTGGCATACTGGAGTGAAATGCAGGCCCACTCCCAACGGGGCAACGTCGGCTGCTCCTGTGAGAGCAATACGTTTTCTGAGCACGGGCCCCATGACCTCAGTTGACACCTGGATGGTATGTGGTGCACAGTGTGAACAGCTTGTTCGCCTGCTGTGGGGTGTCTGCAGCCTGATCGAGTGAAGGGCCAAGAGACGTTTGAATCTGGGAAACATACATGAGGACACCAACTTGCCTCAGTGGAGTTACACTTAGCTGTTATCCCAGGGTCCTTCAGACCCATTGTCCTTCAGACCCATTGTCAGATAAAGTCAGTAGCTTCAGAGGTTCCATCTGCTGACCAAGACTTACCCCTGAAGGACCCAGGTCACAGATGTTGGATTCTGGCCACTCAGGGAGGTCCTTTCATGTCACTGGAGAGAGGAGGCATGCAGGGGGCCCTGAGAAGGGGCCAGAAGGTAGCTGAGCATGGGCTGCTTCTTGACCTCCTCCAGGGGTGGAGGGGAGGACAGTCAGGCACCCTGCGTCTTAACAGGTAGCCTGGTGGCTGGTGTCGTTGGGACTGATGGCTAAAGATCACCCTGATTTGATCTTTTGCTGCAAGCAGCCTAGTGTTGCTATCAGAAAACTGTGTCAAAAATAGAAATGGCTGCCCAAAGATTGTCAATTTTGTGAGCTCTAAGACAGACCTCTTCATGAACGCAAAAAACATGGCTTCAAGAAGACATGCTTTTCTTCAGAAAGACAGCAGGGGGCACATCAGAAATCATCTGACTCCTCTGCTTTTGGCTCATGGTTAGGTCCCATTCGAGACCAGAATCAGAATAACTGTATTTACCTAAGATAACTCTTTTTAAAAAAAAAAAAAACAGAAAATATACACCAACTTCATTAATGTAATAGCTTTTTTTTTTTTTTTTTTTTTTTTTTTTTTTTTTTTTTTTTGTAAGGGGGTGGGGGTGTGGGCCCCGGGGGGGTTGTGGTTGATGGCTCCAACTTTCACGCACTGTTGACCCCCCCTGGGGTCAGTTACATTATTTTTTATAAAAAAAAAAAAAAAAAAAAAAAAAAAAAAAAAAAAAAAAAGCTATTACATTAA
>CAUYLG010064559.1:0-26093 GCA_963573385.1 Cacajao melanocephalus
AATACCAGATATACTACTTTATGTGTAAATTACAGAAATTTGTTTTCCATAGTTTGCTCTAGGAAGTGAGTGAGAAATCAGTCTGTGGACCAGTGTCAGATAGCAGCATTCTGAGGTGTTCTTTGTGTGACAGCCATATCCTGAATTGTCTATCTGGCCTCTACCCCATGGTGGAGAGATCAACAGGGAATATCACACCTCATAATTGATTATATACATCCTCCCTTTTCTTTCTGAGAGAAAAATCCTCTTTTAAACAGGGCTTCAAATCCTAATCCGCCCACCCACCCTGGGCACTGATCTCTGATCTCTGTGGTTCCTGATCTGTCTGGGCAACAAGATTGCTGGTGGGGGCTTAGAAAATACTCAGGGCACCACTCCCCAAAACCCCTGTCACAGAGTATTATGCACAAAATCATGGAATTGTTTCTATCACAAGCCCTATAGGCGAGGCTGACGCACAGCCCATGATTGTTTATATTGTGATATATATCACAATATAAACAATCGTGGGATCCTGGTGTTCTTGCTACTCCATGTGTGATCTGGAGACCAGCAGCAGGAGCTCTAGCCTTATCATAAATCCAGCATTTTTTGCTTGACTCCAGATTTCCTGGGTCTCAGTACCATGTCCAGGTGATTCCCGTGCACATGGAAGGTCCTTGTCTATGTGTCTCCTAGGCCTGTGGTCAGAACTGTGCAGTCTGCTCTGGGTGTGGTCTGATCAGATCCCTTAGAACTGGAGGTCCAGGGTTCAGTCCTTACCTTCATTCTTTTCCACAATCACTTCCTTGGTGTGCTCATCCATGCTTGAGGTATTAAGTATTGTTTGATTTACATGGTGTGACCTCCTAAATCTATTTATCCATCCCAGTCCTTTCCCTTAAACTCTGCAGTTGTCTGTCCAACGGCTACCCCAGCTCCCTCACCTGCATTCCTAGTAGACATCTCCTCCACTGGGTGCCTGGGATGCCCCCTCGTCAGTATGCTCCTGCCAGAGTCTCCCCATCTCCGCTGACAGCAACTCCATTCTTCTACTCACTTATTTTACAGCTATGAGTGTCCTTGATTCTTCTTTCTCACACCACAGATGCAATCCATTGGCAAATGCTGTGAGTCCATTTTCAAATGCATCCAGAATCCCCTCACATCCCACTATTTCCACTGCTCACACCCCAGCCCAGGTAACCAACATCTCCAGCCTGGAATACTGCACTCACTTCCCACTATTTTCCCTTCTGCTTCCCTCATCCCTCGCCTCCCAATTCCATCCTCAGGATAGCAGTCAGAGAGATCCCTTTAAAAGAGAAGTCATATCATGACCCACTTCTGCTCAAAACTGTCCTCTAACTCCCCATCCCTTGAGCAAAGATCAGATGAAACCGCACTGCCCTCAAGTACACTTGCTCTGGCCGTACCTCTCGCCTCATCTAGTTTCTCTCTCTCCAGCCTTCCTGGCCTCCTTGCTCTTCTGGGAACACACACACCTTCCTGCCCTAATGTATTTGCCCTGGAGGTTCCCCTGCCTGGAAAGGACTTATGCAGATATCCTCGTTGACAACTCCTCATGTCCCTCAACTCTTTCTTCAAAGGTCACCTTTGCAACAAGGCACACACTGATCACCCAGCACAACAGCCACCTTCCTTGCCCCCACTGCCCACATGCTGGATCACCTGCCTCACAGCACTTCCCACCTTCTAGCACTTTCCTTCCTTACTCTGATTATAGTGTATATATTATCCGCCTCTTCACACTAAAACATATACTCCAAAAGGCCAGAGATTTTTCTCATTTTACTTCGGTGATGTTCCCCAGATGCAGAACCATTCAAACCTTTGTTGAAGAGTGATCACTGTAGAGCACCTCCTATTCTAAAGGCAGTAACTTTATTAACATAGCCTCAGGCCAAATGCTGTTTTGTGGCAGCTACAGCACAAGGTCCCCTCACACTGACACTGAGGCCACCTGTTCTTTTCTCACTGGTGCTGCTTGTGTGTCCTACCTCCCCCATCCCTCCTCCCACACCAACACCCCCAACCCCCAACCCGCACACTGCAGCATACAATCAGGTTTCTCTCTTCAGGAAAGAACAATTCTAGACTACGGACCCAATTTTACAACAAATATGAATCTAAATTAGACTCTGCTTTAGATTCATGACTTAGGATTGGAGCCAGCACCAAGATCACTAGAACCAGGGCAGGGAGAGAAGGCAGGAGAGCAGAGCAGAAGAGGAGCCCTAGAAGGAGGGCAGGAGCTGAATGGTCTGAAAAATTGTCTCAGAAACACAGAGATTCCTGTGTGCAGGGGCTGCCCTGGGCTATGTATGAGCCTCTGTGGTCACAGCTCCCACTGGACAAGTTTCCACTGAAGGGACAAGGACAGTGGAGCAGTGAAGCTGACCCAGCTGAGGACTGACCACATAAAGCCCATGATGGACTCAACAGCAACTGGGCACAGGCCCCGTCCACACTCGGCTCCTCACAGCCTTCTCCATCACCACCTGCAACAGACTCAGCACAGCGAACACATGGATTCTGGAAAGTTCTCAGGTCTTTATTTCCTCTCAAATTTTACGAATTGACTTATTTAACCCATGAACCTAATATTTGAGAAAACAAATGTATATTCAGATTCTTATTTTCAGTAGAAAAGTGAGAGGTTGTAGCTCAGTGCACCATGAAGTTGAGACAGAGATGGAGCCATCCAGCCCCACCTCTCTGGAACAGGAAAGATGACTGGGAAGGGAACACAGGTCAGCGTGGGGAGGCTACAGAAAATGATAGTCATGAACAAATTCATGTCAGTCATGGTAAGTGATGACACTCTGAACAGCCCACCACACATTTGAAATGTCCCAATCAAAGAATCCCCATTACCCAGTCTTTTCCCTTCTGCTCCACCGCCACCTACTTCTGGCCTCCCAGGGGCTCACCTTTACAAGCTGTGAGAGACACATCAGAGCCCTGGGCACTGTCGCTGCCTGGGGTAGAACAAAAAACAGGACCTGGTCAGAGCCTGCACATGATGTGGGACAGGAGGAATTATGGGGTGGGTGAGCTCATCCACACTCCCACTCCCCACCACTTACATGTAGCCTGAGAGTAGCTCCCTCCTTTTCCACATGTGGGAAGAAAATGTTCTGTGAGGGAACATGGAGGTGGTAGGGTCATCAGATCTTACAGGAACCTCCTAGTCTTGGACTCAAAAGAAGTTTCCAGAACTATGACTACAGACCCAGGGCAGGATCAGGAAACATGAGAAAAGCAGGCATTGGTCCTGGACCAACCATCCTCCTAAGGTCTGTCCTTAGCAGGGACCTTCCCCTGACTTGTGAATGCTGAAATCAGGACCCCAACACCACAATCTTCAAGGTGATACATCTGTCCTTCATTGTCATATCTGCTTCACAGAAGAATAAGTGCTGGCCCATGTGTGGATGGTGCTTCCCAATAATGAGGCAGGGGACACTTCTACCTGGGGCTTGAAACCCCCACTGTGACAAGAAAACCCAGACCACACCCCTCGCCCCTTCCCTACCTGAACTTTTCCTCCTCCGCATCACAGCAGTGACCACAGCTCCTAGGACAGCCAGACCAGCAATGATGCCCACGATGGGGTTGGTGGGCTGGGAAGACGGCTCTGCAAAAGGAGGGGAAGATGAGGGGCCCTGACCCCAGATCTCAGCCCCAACCCTGCTGAAGGGCTCTAGAAACGCTTTTGCTTTCCCTGAGAAGAGCCATGACACCCCCATCCCCCTCCTTACCATCCCCCTCCTTACCCCACGTCGGGGTAAGGGGCTCCCGCAGCCCCTCATGCTGCACATGGCACGTGTATCTCTGCTCTTCTCCAGAAGGCACCACCACAGCTGCCCACTTCTGGAAGGTTCCATCGCCTGCTGGCCTGGTCTCCACAAGCTCGGTGTCTTGAGTTTGGTCCTCCCCATCCCGCTGCCAGGTCAGTGTGATCTCCGCAGGGTAGAAGCCCAGGGCCCAGCACCTCAGAGTGGACTCATGGTCAGAGATGGGATGGTGGGTCACATGTGTCTTTGGGGGGTCTGACGGGAAGAGTCAGAAAATTCAGGCACTTTGCATCTTCATGGGACATCACAGCAGTGCCGATGTGACTATCCTGAAAATGGGCAGGACACCTCGGGTGGGGACGGGAACACAGAACCTAGACACCTGCCTGGACACAGGCACCTGGGATAATCTCCTATTCTTTGGAAAGTTGTAATCTCTGAGGGAGCAACAGCAACTTCTGGTCCTGACCTGAGTGGAGGCCGAGGGACTCAGAAAAGCTGGAATCAGACATTCAAACACGCCGAGTGTGAGGCAGAGAACAAGGCCTGAGAGAAAAAGTCACGGTGCCCAAGGTTGCTGTAGGGGTCAAAAGGGGACTCGGATCAGTATTCCAGGGACTGTCTTCCCCTCCATTTCCTCAGAGACGTCATCCCTTAATTGTCCTCAAAAGCAGAGGGGGCCCTCAGAGGAAACTCAGGAAAACTCATGCCTTTCTCCATTCAAGGGAGGGCGATATTGCAGCGCTGATCTCATTTTCCTCCCCTCCTCCTGGGAGGCCAGCCCGGAAGATCTACAGGAGATGGGGAAGGCTCCCCACTGCCCCTGGTACCCGCGCGCTGCAGCGTCTCCTTCCCGTTCTCCAGGTATCTGCGGAGGCACTCCACACACTCGCCCTCCAGGTAGGCTCTCAGCTTCTTCGCCGCACGGACCGCCTCCCACTTGCGCTGGGTGATCTGAGCCGCCGTGTCCGCGGCAGTCCAGGAGCGCAGGTCCTCGTTCAAGGCGATGTAATCCTTGCCATCGTAGGCGAACTGTCGGTACCCGCGGAGGAAGCGCCCGTCGGGCCCCAGGTCGCAGCCATACATCCACTGGAAGGTGTGAGACCCTGGCCCCGCCCCTGCGGTCAGCCCCGCCCCCCAGCCCCGCTTCGGCCCCGACCAACCCTCGGGGATTTGGGACTAAACTGAAAATGACAGCGGGTAAAGGCGCCCGCAGCTCTCCCAGGTCGAAGGTCTGGGCGGGGCCCGCAGCCTTGGGGCGGATCTCGTACCCAAAGACTCTGGGCGACCTTGGCCGTCCGTGGGGGATGGGGAGGGGTCGTGAACTGCGCCCCGGGCGGCGTCACTCACCGGCCTCGCTCTGGTTGTAGTAGTGGAGCAAGATCCGCAGGTCCTGTTGGAAGGTCTGTGCGTTGTCCATGGCTGTCCGAGTATTCCGGTCCCAATACTCCAGCCCCTCCTGCTCCACCCACGGCGCCCGCGGCTCCATCCTGGGAATCGCGGCGTCGCTGTCGAACCGCACGAACTGCGTGTCGTCCACGTAGCCCACGGAGATGAAGCGGGGCTCCCCGCGGCCGGGCCGGGACACGGCGGTGTCGAAATACCTCAAGGAGTGGGAGCCTGGGGGAGAGGAGGGGCTGAGACCCGCCAGACTCTCCACCCGGCGCGGCTCCCCAGGTCCTGCGCCCCCCTGGGCGGGCCCCTCGCTTCTCCCCGCAGAGGCCGGTTCCCTCCCGACCCCGCACTCACCCGCCCGGGTCTCGGTCGGGAACAGGGCCCCCGAGAGCAGCAGGAGGAGGGTTCTGGTCCCCAAGACAGCGAGTCGCCATCCTTGGCATCTGGGGAGACTCTGAGTCCCGGTGGTGACTGGGAACTTTAGAACCAGGACTGCGGCGACGCTGACTGTCTTCTCTAGAAACCCGACACCCATTGGGATGGAGAAATGGGGTCGCGTCACGAATATGCAGGAAGAAGGACCCGACACAGTTTGGGAGAAGTGAATCTCAGGGGAGCGAGGAATCCCCAACTCTGAGCCTGAGACACTGAGAGCCACGCCCAGGACCCAGGACTTTGTCCTTATCCCTCTTCTCCTACACCAAGCCTCTTCGTCACACTGTCTCCCTGAGTCCTGGCCAAGGATCTGCTGTGGAAACCAGGGAGAGACACCCAGGCTGGGCCAGCCCTTCGCCTTCACTTCTCGTCCTGGAATCCTGGACCCTGATCTGGACTCCATACCACCCACTCCTTATCTCTCCCCTTGGACTCTTGTACAAGGAAACTCATCACGGGAAACTTGATGCCAGAGAGTGAGCTCGCCCTGGGAGTGGAGATGTAGAGAGAGGGGTTTTCTCTCTAAACCTAGTCAATTTTTGCCTCAAGCCACCAGATAGAGATTTTCATAGAGACCAGTTTCCTTTTTATTAATACAGTAGGTAGCACAATATTGGTAATCTCTGAATAATTAGAATTCCAATCTGCAAAAGACCTGTGTCAAAACAGCATTACAATTAAACTCTCAAAGCTCCTAAGTTTTTCTTTACCAGACTATGGATCTGTGACTCTGGGTTGTTACATTTAAAATTATCTTCCTTCCCCAGCTTGAGTTTTCCTGTGTGAGTACAGAACATCTCCTGAGTACAAAGAAGCATGTTTGTTACTGTGTATTGAACCGGGAGCCTGTAGTCACCACCTCAGAGTTGTAAGTGCTTCACGCAGTCCTAATGCTCTCCACTGAGGCTCCATCGCTGACTGTTTTCATGAACTATGCACATCTAATCGGTGTGCATATTTTATTTGGACATTTGGGATTTTTGTGACCCTTTTTTAAAAAATCATAAAGAGGCCATCAGTTTTTAGGAAGTCCCACAAAATGTATTAAATACGAATGCAAAGAACCCCCTGCTAGGCTCTTTCATTGCCTTAGAATTCTTTCCCCAGCTCCTTTTCCTCACCTCCTGCTTCTCCAGCCCTTCTCTTTGCCCGTCATCCCTCACACCCTCCCCTCCCCTTAGTCCCCGCCACCCTGTCACTCCAGAATTGTGGCACTAACACTGTCCCTCACTTCCTGCCCGTGTCTGTTCTCCCCACAGTGCTCAGCAGTCCTGCTAATGTGACTCAGGTCGTGTCATTTCTTCACTTACAATGGTTGGATTCTGGTCTACCATTTTGCTACATGTTTTCAATTTGTCTCATATTTTTTTGTTTCTTTTCCTCCTTTGCTACTTTCTTATATGTCAAGTAAACCTTTTTTAGTTTATTGTTTTAATTCTTCTAGTGGCTTTTAGCTATATTTCTTTACACTAATTTTTTATTGTTGTTAGAATTAACATCAGATTCCTTGACTTTTCACAGTGAAGTTCAGGTAATATTAAACTACATCCAGCAAAATAAAGGATACTTCAAATGGTATAGTTTCATTTAACCTATCATTATATTATTGTTGTTGTATATATTACATCAATATACATTATAAATACAATGACATAGTGTAATATTTTTATTTTAGACAAGCAGCCTTGATTTCTTTTTCACTTGGACTTGTTTGATGGTACTCGATTGTGTTCTTCCATCAAGAGGAAGAACCTCACATTAGTTTTTTCTTTCATCGTGTTGTTAATTGCCATTGCTGTTCAATGGCTACATCTGTTAATTCCTTATGTGTTGCAAAAGAGTTATTATAGCCTCAGTCTCTCATTCCTTCCTCATCTATTATGTGAATAATTTCTAATGTAAGAGATTTATCCTCTTGAACATTTGTTTACTACTAGAAACTTGCTTTTTGAGAGACTAAGCCAAGCATTTAGTCACCTATGCACCAGCAATTGCACTCTGAGTTATCAACCACAAAAATGCGTATATGCCAAAATATACGAAAATATTATTCATAGCAGCATGATTTGTAAAATCTGGATACAACAGGATTGTCTATCAACAGTGAAGGGACAAGAAGTGTGAGCTATTTATAAAGCGGAGCATTGGACAGCCATGGCAGTGAATAGGCTACAGCCACACACAGAGAGTTGATGAGATGCAGGGGCATGATGGTGACAGTCTAATGCCATTCAACTGGAACTGGCAGAACTAATCTATGTTAGAAATAGAGTGGCTACTCTAGGGTGGGGGAGGGTGGTTTATGACAGAGCAGGACCCACAGGTGTTTCCGGGAGGCTGTGATTGCTGTACTTTGATGTGGGTGTTGTTTGCCTGAGAGTTCACTTTGTGAAACTTTGTCCGCTTATCGATTGTCCTCATTTCTGTATGTCTGCTGCCTTTCACTGAAATATACATTTCTGGTGTTTTGAAGACATTCTATCTATGGTAAGAAGAAGCACTCCTATTGCACATCCTTGGAAATTCTGCATTGAAAAAATTAGTGCAATTTTTTTTAATTCCAGGAAACAAATACACATAAAGAGGAGACTCTACAACAAGAGCAGTAGGCTTGGGAGCTGACACCAGAACAGATTTGGAAATGTCTGTCAAGCCAGGAACTAGGAATTAAAACCCAAACAAGCCCATGGGAGGTAGAGGATGTGAAATGAATGAATGAGTAGTGCATGAATGAATGAGTCATAGACAGTGGCTCATGGCTTGGCTGGTCAGTCACCAACTTGCAGAAAATAGAGTTGGAAAATTAGGAGGTGGAGGAGACAGGTAGTCATAGACCTCTTGGGGTAGAGTGTGTGAAGATAGTGGTTGTGTGTGAATGCCTACCAGAGGGTCTTTAAGGGGCTGGGGCTCCCTGTAACCAGATGGGCAAGACGGCTTGATGGATGATGCCACTCAGCCACACAGGGCTTGCTCATGGAGTCTCTGCACAAAGTGGCTGTGGTGCCTGATGTAGACACTGCATGGGCACAGCAGTTGTGCCCCACTCATCATGGCTGACCTGGCCGCTGCCACTGTTGAGGGCCCAGCTCACCAAAACCAGCTGTTTCTTTGGATAGAGAAATAAAACAGGAAATGGTAATTAAAAATAAAATAGCATTTTGACAGATAAATATGCTACTAAAGATACAGTAGAGGTTTAAATAATTGTGAAACTTTGAACAAGATTATGTCAATGGGAAGAACTTACTACAAGAAAAAGAAGTTAAAATGGTTGTAAAACTTTATTTCCCTTCATATCCAGAATGTTTTACAGATAAGTTCTGCCAAAACTTCGAAGAAGTTTACTGAACTTATACATAATATTCAAGAGAATGAGGAAACATGGAGAAAGCCAGTGAATTCATTATTGTTTATGCATAAATCACAGAGATTCTAAAGCCAGCTAGGGAATACATAAGAGAAAACCATGATAGGACAATCACTTCTAAGCAACTAGATGTAAAAATACTGAGAAAAATAGTAGAAGACTGTGTCCACCAATGAGCTATAAGCAAATTAAATATCCTGCCCAGGTGATGTATCCCAAGAATACAAGAATATTTAAACTTTAACTCTGTAATGCATTTTACCATTTAATTAAAGAATGAAAGACAGAGATGATCACATTTCACTAGATGCAGAAACTACTGCAGATGAAATCCAGCACTCCCTCTCACCCACATTTCTTCAGTTATCTCCACTGTTTAGAACTTGTGATCAGTGCTCGCTTTGGCAGCACATAGATTAAAATTGGAACAATACCGAGAAGATCAGCATGGCCTCTGCACAATGGTGACACACAAATTCATGAAGCCTTCCATATTTTTAAACTCTCAATAAACTAGGAATTGAAGGAACATACTTCAAAATAATAAAAGCCATCTATGACAAACCCACCACCAATATGATACAAAATGGGCAAAAGCAGAAAGCATTCCCCTTTAACACCAGCACAAGACAAGGATGCCCTCTCTCACTACTTTTATTCAAGGTAGTATTGGAAGTTCTGGTTGGGACAATCAGGTAAGAGAAAGCAAGGATATTCAAATAGGAAGAGAGGAAGTTAGTATGTTTGTTTGCAAATGACATGATGCTATATCTAAAAATCCCCATTGTCTCAGCCAAAAAGCTTCTTAAGCTGAAAAGAAACTTCAGTAAAGTCTCAGGACACAATCAATGTGCAGAAGCGACGGGCACACCTATACACCAACAGTAGACAAGCAGAGAGTCAAATCATAAAAAACTCCTATTCACAATTGCTACAAACAGGATAAGATGCCTAGGAATACAGATAACAAGAAAATTTAAGGACCTCTTCAAGGAGAACTACAAACCACTGCTTAAGGAAATCAGAGAGGACACAAAAAATGAAAGAACACTCCATGCTCATGGATAGGAAGAATCAATATCATGAAAATGGCCATACTGCCCAAAGTAATTTATAGATTCAGTGCTATTCTCATTAAACTACCATTGACATTTTTCATAGAATTAGAAGAAAGTATTTTAAAATTCATAGGGAACCAAAAAAAGCTTGTATAGTGAAGACAATCCCAAGCAAAAAGAACAAAGCTGGAGGCATCATGCTACTTGACTTCAAACTATACTACAAGGCTACAGTAACCAAACAGCATGGTACTGGTAGAAAAACAGACACATAGACCAAGAGAACAGAATAGAGAACTCAGAAAGAAGACTCTACATCTAAAACTATGTGATCTCTGACAAACCTTGAAGCAGGAGCGGCTGCGAGAAACAGACCTCTGGGATACCAAACTAGGAAGGAAGAGGTGTTTTATTACAGCCGAGAGCAAGATCACCTGTTGGTCTAACAGCCAAGCTCATCTAACAAAGAGAAGCTCTGCCTTTATATAGGCTGACAACTCTATATATTACATCTGAAAGGGTCTTGGTCCATGGAGGAGTGGGGTGGGGATTTGATCTTGTTTAAGTAAAAACAATGCCTTCCAGAGAGATTCCCCGATACTATGCCTGCTATCTATAGGAAGGTGATTTAGGAGAGACCAGTCTGCCAGCCTTTTCTTCTATTGAAATGCAGTGTGGAAGTCAAGGGGGAGGTGATCTTAGATGCCTGGGTCTCCTTCCTCAACCTGACCAAAACAAGCAACCGG
Source organism: Cacajao melanocephalus (assembly GCA_963573385.1). NCBI lineage: Eukaryota > Metazoa > Chordata > Mammalia > Primates > Pitheciidae > Cacajao > Cacajao melanocephalus. The sequence continues at coordinate 10,805 of CAUYLG010064559.1, forward strand.
GAAAAGATTCCTTATTTAAGAAATGATGAGAGAACTGGCTAGCCATATGTAGAAAAATCAAACTGGACACCTTCCTAACAACTTACACAAAAATTAACTAAGATGGATTAAAGACATAAATGTAAAACCCAAAACTATAAAAACCCTAGGAGAAAATCTAGGCAATAACATTCAAGACACAGGAACAGTCAAATATTTCATAAGGAAAAAGTCAAAAGCAAGTGCAACAAAAGCCAAAATTGGCAAATGGGATGCGACTAAACTAAAAAGCTTCAGCACAGCAAAAGAAACTATTATCAGAGTAAACAAACAACCTACAAAGTGGGAGAAAATGTTTGCAATCTATCCATCTGACAATGGTCTAATATCCAGACTCTCCAAGGAACTTAAATAAACTAACAACAAACAAACAACCCTGTTAAAAAGTGGGCAAAGGACATGAACAAACAGTTCTCAAAAGAAGACATTTACATAGCAAACAAACATATTAAAAAAAAAAAAGCTCCACATCACTGATTATTAGAGAAATGCAAATCAAAACCACAATGAGATACCATCTCACATCAGCCATAATGGAGATTATTAAAAAGTCAAGAAACAGGCAGAGCACAATGACTCATGTCTATAATCCCTGCATTTTGGGAGGCCGAAGTGAGCAGATCACCTGAGATCAGAAGTTCAAGACCAGCCTGGCCAACATGGTGAAACCCTGTCTCTATTAAAAATATTTTAAAAATTAACTGAACATGGTGGGCACCTGTTATCCCAGCTACTCAGGAGGCTGAGACAGGAGAATTCCTGGAACCCAGGAGGTGGAGGTTGCAGTGAGCTGACAAGGTGCCACTGCACTCCAGCCTGGGTAACGGATTGAGACTCCATCTCAAAAAACAAAAAAAACAAAAAAAAGTCAACAAACAGCAGATACTAGTGAGTTGGCAGAGAAATAGGAATGCTTTTACACTGTTGGTGGGTTTGTAAACTAGTTCAACCATTGTGGATGATGATGCAGCTGTTCCTCAGAGATCGAGAACCAGAAATGCTATTTGACCCAGCAATCCCTTTACTGGGTATATACCCAAAGGAATATAAATCATTGTATTACAAAGATACATGCACACATATGTTCATTACAGCACTATTCACAATAACAATGGTATGGAATCAACCCAAATGCCCACCAATGATAGACTGGATAAAGAAAAATGTGGTACATATACACCATGGAATACTATGCAGCCATAAAAAGGAATGAGATCGTGTCCTTTGCAGGGATATGAATGGAGCTGGAAGCCATTATCCTCAGCAAACTAATTCAGATACAAAAAAACAAACACTGCACGTTCTCACTTATAAGTATGAGCTGAAGAATGAAAACACGTGGACACAGGGAGAGAACAATGCACAGTGGAGCCTGTCGTGGAGTGGGTTGGGAGAGGGAGAGGGTTAGGAAAAATGGCTGTGCATGCTGGGCTTAATACCTAGGTGAGGGGTTGATAGGTGCAGCAAACCATGGTGGCACAACGTTTGTCTATGTAACAAACCTGCACACCATACACATGTACCCCAGAACGTATAATAAAAATTAAAATATAAAAAAGAAGTTGTGATCAGATTGGGCCTGCCCAAATAATCCAAAACAATCTCTCCATCACAAAGTCCAAACCCTTAATCATATCTGCAAGTCCCTTTTGTTTTGTAAGGTAATATATTTAAAAGTTCCGAGACTTAGGGTTTGGATATATTTGTGAGGTTATCCATCTGTGTTTCACAATCAATATGGTGGCTGGACAAGGTTTAACATTGGTTAAACTCTTAGAAGGTGGAAAGAGAGTAAATAAAAGGAGGCATTCCATAAAGAGAGTGTAATGAAAGATTAAGTGAATATATGCATAACCCTGTGAATGATAGAGAACAACATCTACTGATACTGCCCGGGAGTGTCAGACGCTAAAGACAAATGGTGATCTTAAAGTTAGCCCCAGAAGAAACACAGATCATCTGAAAAGCAACTGGATTAAAATGTACCTGATTTGTCCTCATCATCCACAGCAACCAGAAGAGAGAGCATCACTGAAGAGCTCAGGGAAGAGCAATGTCAAAGTAGAAATTTGTGGCTGGTAAATCCATCTTTCAAGAATAAGAGTAAAATAAGGACATTTTAATATAAGTAGGACTGCTGGTTTATAGGCAGATTTTCTACTTTAAAAATATTTAGGTCATAAAATATATAAGAAAGGAAGAAAGAAAGGACAGGAAGGGAGGGAGGAAGGAAAAAAGGAAGGAAGGAAGGGAGAGAGAGAAAAAAGAAAGAAGAAAGAAAGAAAAAGAGAGAAAGAGAGAGAAAGAGGGAAGGAGGTTGGGAGGAAGGGAAGGAGGGAAGGAGGGAAGGAGAAGAAAGAAAAGAGAGAAAGAGAAAGAGGAAAGAAAGAGAAAGAAAGAGAGAGAGAAGGCAAGAAAGAAAAAAGAAAAAGAAGGAAAGAAAGAAAGAAAAAGAGAAAAATTAATGGGTAATCATAGGTACATGTAAATCAATATTGTCATAAAATAATAACGTAGAGTTAAAATTTAAAAAAATGTAAAGCACTTACTATATTGTGTTATCACTTCCTCATCCATCTTCCCATCCCTACCTAGGCTGTGCCATCCATGAGGTCTGAGGAAGTTTGATTCCTTTTTCTGAGACTCCAGTCCATGGAGTACAGTACCCAGGATAAGGTAAGGGTTTGATGAATGTTTACCAATTAAAAATGTTTCCTGGAGACAATTAACAGGCCAGGAATTGTGATGCATAAGCACAGTTCAAAGCAGCTGAGGGAGTGACATCAGAGAACATGATGGCACAGGAAACTCCAACAGCCCAGACCCCACAAGAGAAATGGCACAAGAGACAATGTGCTTATGAAACAGCACACGTACACACACACACACACACACACAGATTCCTGGGCTGCACCAACCAATTCTGATTGGGTTGACAAACAATCAAGTGTACTGAAATTCTGAAAAAATCGTCAAAAGTTTATAGCAACCAAGTGAAGACAGAAAAAAAATTGGAACTCAGTAGCAGAGCTTAGTGCAATCATACTTTCCCTTTCCCTTGGTCCATTCCCCCTCTCTAGGTCGGCAATGGTCTTGAAGACAGCAGCCTGGGTTTTCAGTGGGGGTTCCTGGTGCCAGGTGGAGCTGAGTAGATCTTGCTCTCAAAGAATTATAGGTTTGTTTTTTTTTTTTTTTTTTGTCCTGTTGGGCAACTCCCTGAATGATGAAAATAAATGATTTGCATTTTCTCCCTACTTCCATCTGTGTCAGGGCAGAGAGTCAGTCAAGGCAGAAAGCATTTGATTTTTAAAAAAACAAACAACAACAACAAACATTTATTAAAGCCAATGAGTCAGCAGCTACCTCTGGGGCAAAATATATCAATTATGGACAGTAATAGACATGCAGAAAAGACTGGAAGGGAAAGCTGGGAGTGGGATGCTCTGGGGAAGTAGGGTTTGGGAAAGCTTCTGTATTCCTAGGAATCTAGATAGTCTTGTACATGACTAGTGAAGGGCACATGCTCACAAGGCACATGAGAAGGTCCTTTGTTCACACCCCTAGCTGACTGTCAATACTACACAAGCAAGAAGTAAAGGCAAAGGCAGAATTGTAAACTGCCCAACTGACTGTTGAAGGCATGATCCCAACACACCCAGAGATCCGATGAAAAGACTGGAAATTGTTCTCTTTTTGGCTCAAGACATTTAAGGAAATCTCTGTCAAAACACTGGAAGAACACTGAGCTAACTGAACAGAGACTTCAGTGACCACACACAATAAAAATACAGTCTATACAAAAATAGTTTAGAAAATGTAATTTTCAGTTACCACATTATAATATTGAAAATATCTAGTTTTTAACTTCAAAAAACATGAGTTATGCATGTATGAATGTATGACCCATTCACAGGAAAAGCAATGGACAGAAATTGTTCCTGAAAAAGGCCAAGCACTGGACTGACTTACTAGACAAAGACTTTAAATCAACGGCCACAAACACAGTCAAAGAGCTGAAGGGAACCGTGGACAAATGACTAAAGAAAATCAGGAGAACTACGTTTCACTAAAGAGCGAAAATCAATACAGAGGTAAAAATTGTGAAAAGGAACCAAATGGAATTTCTGGAGCTGAAATGTACAGGAAGCAAAATAGAAAATTCACTGGGGGGCTTCAAGGGCAGATTTCAGTATGCAGAATGAAGAAGAATCAGTAAAAGCAAACATAGGTCAATTGAAATTGTCCCATTTGAGAAGCAGAAGGGAAAAAGTATGAAGAAAAATCAACAGAAGAGATCTGAGAGACAACATCAAGCATATGCATTTGGGAGTCCCCAGAAGGGAGAGGAAAAAAGCGGGAAGGGAGAAAGAGTATTTGAAGGAATAATGACACCAAACTTCCAAAATTTTATTACCAACAGAAATCTAGGTATCCAACACATGCAAACTTTTAAAGTAGCATAAATTCAAAGATGTTCACACTGAGAGACATTATAATACAACTGTCAAAAATTAAAGATAAACAGAGCATCTTGAAAACAACAAGAGAAGGGACTCCTCGAGTACAAGGATCCTCCATGAGATTAACAGCCAAGGGATCTTCAGAAGCCATGGCGTTCAGAAGACACCGGCAGGACAAACTTTAAGTTTAAAAAGCAAAAGATAAAACCCTGTCAACTCACAGTTGTGTATCTGCCAAAACTCTCCTTCAGAAATAGGGGAGAACTTCAGACATTCACAGGGAAATAAAAGCTGATGGCATTTGTCTCTAATAAACCTATTCTACAATTAATGCTAAAAGGAGTCTTTTATTTCAGGCTGAAATAAAAGAACATTAGATAGTAGCTTGAAGCCATATGAAGCAAAAAAGTACACAACTAAAAGTAACTTCATAGGTAAATAGAAAAGCAAGTATTTTGGGGAGGGGAGGTGGTTTGTAATTCCTCTTTTATTTTCTCTATTTAATGTTAAAAAAAAATTCCAGCAACTGATGAATGGATAAACATCATGTAATCTATTCTGCAATGGAATATTATTTGATCATAAAAGGAATAATGTACTGATACATACTACAATTTGGATGAACCTTAAAAGCATGTCAAATGAAAGAAGCCAGTCACAAAAGGCCATATATTGTATAATTCTATTTGCATAAAATACTCAGAAGCAAATCTAGAGAGACAGAAACTGGGTTAATGGTGCTGGGGGCTGGTGCAGGGGAGAGTGGAAGGTGACTGCTTAACAAGTACAGAGTTTCCTTCCAGGGTGATGAAAATGTTCTGGAACTTGATATTGATAATGGCTACATAATGCTGTGAATCTACTAAATGTTACTGCATTGTATATTTAAATGATTACAATGGTAAATGTTGTGTTTATGTGTATTTTATCACAATAAAAAAGAGGCTGGCAAATAGATTCCAAGTTTGCTTGGGAATCTGCCCATCTGTCTTTTCCCCTCGGGATTTCATCTGCTATTCAGAACTCACCCTAGCTCTTCTGCAAGTAAAAAGCCTCTTTTCAGAACACAGCCCAACGTCAGCCAGATCCAAACCCCAAAATGACTTTCTGTCTTGGATCCAAATGCTCAGATGCAACTCTGGGGCTAACTTCAGGGGAAGTTAGGAGATTATCCAAATAAAATGACTCACTGGGAGGAACAATGTTTGGCTTTAATGTTGGGGAAGTTATGTTTGCATTTCTAAAAAGGATCCAGCTTACCAGTGAATATATTGCTTTGTCTGTGCAGGATGGAGTTCTCAGCAGAGGAATGAATGACAGCTCTAGGAACGTGATCCACCTCATAAGTAGCTGACTGACCCACCCTCCTGCCACCCCCAGCTGAAGGAAGTAGCTAGACTCTACCCTTCGCCCATCCTTCAATTGTATTCCACTGGATATGGCCCCTCTACAAATGTGGATGTTCCTGGGTCTCAGTTGCTTTTCAAGCAGTTGAGGAGTCTCCACTGGTGTGGCTCATGCCTAGATGGGCTCTGTAGGAGGCTGGGTGTCTTTTAATTCTCAAAGTTGCATTCAGTGAACCCAGACCAAGCATCAGATTTCTCAGGGGCTCAGATTTTCATCTATGAAATGAAAGAATCCATCTGTCTCTTTCAGATGGTAGGGGTAAATATATATGTTTATATATATGTCATATACGTGTCCATGTGTATATATGTGTGTATATATGTGTGTACTTATGTGTGTATGTATACTCATATATATACATGTACACATACATGACATATACATGACCTATGTGTATATATACACACATGGACACATATATGACATATATACACACATATATGGACACATATATTACATATATGACATATATACACATACATGGACACGTATATGACATATATGACATATAAATATATGTGTGTCTATATATACACACACATATATATACATGGACACATATATGACAATCAGTAATCTATATATTGATGGTGTTTTTAGTGTTGCCTTTATTGCTCGGCTGAACTCTATAACCAAAAATTGGATCATGGATTGTGAAGGAAGAACTCATTTCTTTTCTCAGGTGGAGCCCTCAGTAGGCATTTCTGCCCTTTGGGTTCAAATGAGAAAGTAGCTTTAGCCTGAGGCAGGAAGAAGACCTGGACTACTACTGTTACTATTATTATTATTATTATTATTATTATAGAGATAAGGTCTTGCTATGTTGCCCAGGTTAAAGTGCAGTGACTATTCACAGCTGTGATTATAGTGTACTACATCCTTGAACTTCTAGGCTCTAGAAATGTTTCTACCTTGGCCTCCAGTAGCTGAAAGTACAGGTGAATGCCATCACGTCTGGCCTCATTTCATTGTTGTTTTGCTTCAAATGCTTTATTTTAAATGTTAAAATATATATTTTTTATTAGAAAAGATGAAACTTTATTTGATCACAGAAGACTGTAAAATGCACACATACATAGAAACATCACCTAGGCCTTTCTTCAAAAAATTACTGCTATTACATCATTGAACCTTTGTAGACTGCAGTGCAAATGGTGATCCCTGTAGCTCTCTTGTGCAGTGGTGCTGATTTTCATTTCATTATATATATATATATATATATATATATATATATGCATATATATATGTTTATATATGATTTAATTTACAAACTTGCATTCATATGTTATGAGTTATCTTGGGTGTTGCTTTTTTAATGTATTATTATACAAGCAGCCATCCATGTTATAAACTCTGCATAAAGTTTATACACTTTTACAAGCCACATCCCATTTCAGATAAGAAGACGTAACTCAGCTTCTTTTGGATCCATTTGCTTTCATTTTGTCTCATTGTAAATAATGTTTTGAGAAGCATCCTTATACACAGAAATTCTTCTTTGTTAGGAATTTTTTAAAATTCATAGACTACTCAAATGATAAATATTAGGTCAAAGACTTTTAAACATTTCTGGGTCTCCATACACATTGTTACATTGCTTTTCTAAATTGTCGTACTGACATATTCCGCCTCACCTTTCAGGACATGTTAGGACTCAAGGCTATTTACTGATCTGGATCACAGAGGGGTGTTGGGGTTAAAGTTTGAGTGAAATCACAGGGTTTGGAGGACAACTACCTCAGAGAAGACCATTACCTTTTCATTACACAAAGCTGGATTAACTTCCCCAAATGTGGTTGAAGGTAACTGGCAAATAATTCTCAGCAGAATATAGGAGTTCAGTGTCTTTAGCTTCATCAGGATCTGGCTAGATGTGCCCATTCATATTTTCAAGATCCCATTTATTCCCAATCAATGCTCTCACTTAAATAACAGATATTCTTTGAGTCTGAGATTTGTTTTGTGTTGTAATTTAGCCACACACAGGATGAGACTCTGAGTTTATTTTTCAGAAATGTCAGCCCTGCAGCTACAGGAGATTAGGATTTCATTCAAAGGAAACATAAAAACTTTTAGGTGATTTATGTGGCTCATGAGCTGGAAGTTTGCAGCCCTGAGTTCGTCTTTTTCTTTCTCCATTTTGTCCAGCACAACTGGTAGCAATCAGCCAATCACCTTATACTTGCTAGTTTAACACCGTCTTCTAAGGTCTCAAATACATGATCACTCAGATCTTATAAGTATTTGATTAGGTCTATCCAGTGATGATATTCTGAGTATTAGCACTCTGTGTACTACTGGAAGTAGAGTCATGTGTGCCTTTAAATCTGAATAGATTAGAGAACCAATTCAAGAAACCCCTCCAATTCAGTAAATTCATTCTTAAAATACTGTCTCAGTGTCCCTGTCCCACAGAAAGTTGGGCTGGGTATGGTCTGAGGCCTGGTGGACCAAGAACAGCTGGCTCCTCTGGGGTGCACTGTACACTGGTGGGTCAGCAGCCCACGATGGTACTGGGTTTATAGGCACCAAGCCCATCTGGGAGTTGCACACACTGAGTCGGGCTCCAACCAGCATGATGGTGAATAAAAGTGATAAAATTTGGTATCTTGTCTTGTTTCAGTTGTTAGAGGAAAGACTTTTAAATATTCTCTGTTCAATATGATGTCAGCTGTGGATTTGTCATATGTAGCCTTTATTATTTGAGCCTCCAGTTTGTGGAGGGTTTATATCATATGGATGTCGAATTTCACCAAATGCATTTTCAGCAGCTATTAAAATGATCGTGTGATTTTTGGTGTTTTTTTTGGTTAATGTGATGAATCATGTTTGTTGATTTGCAAATATTGAAGCATCCTTGCATCCCTGGGATGAATCCCACTTGATCATGGTGCATGATCTTTTTACTGTGTTCTTGAGTTTGGTTTGCTGGTATTTTCTTGTGAATTTTTGAATTTGTGTTGATCTGGGATATTGGCCTGTAGTTTCCTTTTGTTGTGTCCTTGTATGCTTTTGGTATTAGGGTAATCCTGCCCTCATAAAATGAGTTTGAAATTTTCCCTCCTCTTCAATTTTTTCTGAATAGTTTGAGTAAAATTAGTATTCATTCTTTAAATGTTTGGTAGAATTCAGCAGTGACGTTATCAGGCTCTGGGCTTTTCTTCAATGAGAGAGATTAATTATGGCTTTGATCTCATTACTCATTATTTGTTTGTTGATGTTTTCTATTTCTTCATGGTTCAATTTTGTAGGTGGTGTGTGTCAGGAATGGATGCATTTCTTCCAGGTTTTTCAATTTGTTGGCATAGAGTAGTTCATCATAGGCTCAATGCAAGCTTGCCCAACCCACAGGACAAAGCCTCCAGGACGGCTTTGCATGTGGTCCAACACAAATAGGTAAACTTTCTCCAAACAATGAGGGGTTTTTTTTTATTTTTATTTTTTATTTTTAGTTCATCACCTATCCTTAGTGTCAGTGTAATTTATGTGTGGCCCAAGACAATTTTTTTTCTTCCAAATTGTCCCAGGGAAGCCAAAAGATTGGACACCCCTGCTCTAATGAATTTTTGTATTTTTGTGGTTTCAGTTGTAATGTCTTCTTTTTCATTTCTGATTTTATTGACTTAGGTTTTCTCTCTTTCTTCTTAGTCTAGCTGAAGGTTTGTCCATTTGGTTCATCTTTTCAAAAAAACCAACTTTGTGTTTCCTTAATCTTCTGCATTTTTAGTCTAATTTTATTTCTTCGGTTTTGATATTTATTATTTCCTTCTACTAAATTTGGGGTTGATTTGTTCTTATTTTTGTAGTTCCTTGTGGTGCATAGACAAATTGTTTATTTGAAGTCGTTCTGCTTTTTGATGTAGGTGTTTATTTCTACAACCTTCCCTCTTAGTGCTGCCTTTGCTGTATCCCGTAGAGTTGGTATGTTGTGTTTCCATTTTCATTTATATTAAAACATTTTATTATTTTTCTCAACTTCTTCCTTCACTTACTAGTCATTCAAGAGCATTTTCTTTAATTTCCATGTGTTTGTATACTTTGCGAGGTTTCTAGATGTGGACATAGGGAGGCCTGGGCCCAAGGAGCGGCTGGCCAGAGGCCTGGAGTCTGCCCCTCTTCCTTCACAGCCTCCTCCTCCCAGGGAAGCTCCGCGCATGTCCTCAAAGCAGAGAGTGGTTTCCAAATGGACCCCCACAGCTCCCGATTGGGCCAAGACTTGGAATCAACCTAAATGTCCATCAATGGTACACTGGATAAAGAAAATGTGGCACATGTACACCATAGAATACTATGCAGCCATAAAAAAGAATAAGATCATGTCCTTTGCAGGAACATGGATGGAGTTGGAGGACATTATCCTTAGCAAACTAATGCAGGAACAGAAAACCAAATACCACATGTTCTCACTTATAAGTGGGAGCTAAATAATGAGAAAACATAGACACATAGAGGGGAACAACACACACTGGGGTCTACTTGAGGGTGGAGGGTGGGAGGAGGGAGAGGATCAGGAAAAAGAGCTAATGGGTACTCAGGCTTAATACTTGGGTAGGTACTAATGGGTACTAAAATAATCTGTACAGCAAAACCCCATGACAAAAGCTTACCTCTATAACGAACCTGCACATTACCCCTTAACTAAAAATAAAAGCTAAATTTAAAAAGAAAGAAAGAGAATGAAAGTGCATGTCTGGAAACAGCACATGGTTAAGTTCTGTGTTTTTTTTTTTTTTAAACCAAGTCACAAAAACCCTGCTTCACTGCTGTCACTGGAGTATTGATTTATGTAGGTTTTTGTTGTTATTGATATGATAAGTGTTAGGTCTACCATATTATTTTCCCAGTTTTTGTTTCTCTGTTCCTCTTGTCCTGACCAATGACTTCTTATTAGAAATCATAGAAACAAAAGAAAGTAGAATAACATCTTAAATAACTACTTAAAGTGCTGGAAGAAAAAAAGGTCAACCACGAATTCTATATCTAGCACAGATGTCCTTCAAAAGAAGGCACAATAAGAAGATATTTCAGTTAAAAAAAGAAATTAAGAGTTTGTCACCAGCAGATCTGCACAATAACAATTGGTAAAGAAAATTCCTCAGGCTAGAGGCAAATGATACCAAGTGAAAAATGGGATTATCAGAAAAGATGAAGATGATCAAAAACGGTCAATATTGAGCTAAGTGCAAAAGGCTACCTTGCTCCCTTCATTTATGCTTCCTTTATATACATGGAACTGTTTAAAGATAGGAAAAAAATTTTTCTTATGGAACTTATAACCTACTTAGATATACTACATATAATATCTATGCCATAAAATAAGGACATTTCATAGAGGATACATGGTTGCAAGACTTGTACACTTATGGGTGCTGGGACATTATTAACTGAGAGTAGACTATAAGATGTAAGAATGCGTTAAGCTCTGAAGGAAGTTAAGACACAAAAAAATGTTCAAAAGATCAACAAATCTTCAAGATGGTTTGTTTGTTGTTATTGTTGTTTTTGTTTTTGACGTGGAGTCTCACTATGTCACTCAGTGTGGAGTGCAATGGCGTGATCTAGGCTCACTGCAACCTCCACCTCCTGGGTTAAAGTGATTCTCCTGCCTCAGCCTCCTAAGTAGCTGGGATTACAGGTGTGGCATGGGCCACCATGCCCAGCTAATTTTTGTATTTTTTATTTAATAGAGACGGGGTTTCACCATGTTGGCCAGGATGGTCTCGATCTCTTGACCTCATGATCCACCCACCTCGGCCTCCTAAAGTGCTGGGATTACAGGCTTGAGCCACCGCGCCTGGCCTAATTTTTGTATTTTTAATAGACAGGTTTTACTCTTTTGGCCAGGCTTGTCTCAAACTCCTGACCTCATGGCCTGCCCTCCTCGGCCTTCCAAAGTGCTGGGATCACAGGAATGAACCACCCTGTAATCTGGCACCCAGCCAGAGATGGTTTTTGGAAAAAAAAAAAAAAAAAAAAGTAGCCAGTTTTGAGTTTATTATTCTACAGTTTCAGAACCATTGTGAATACAAATGTAATCAAAGAACAGTCCTTCCCAGAAAGAGAAGTTATCCCTAAATTCAAGGCAAGGAAAATGCAGTTGTGAACAATCAAAATCACTGTCCTTGTCCTCATAAAGCTTGTATTGGAGAGAAAGACTATAAGCAATTAAAATAAATACATTTAGCCAGATGTGGTGGCTCACACCTGTAACCCCAGCATTTGGGAGGCCGAATAGGTGGATCACCTGAGGCCAGGAGTTTGCAACCAACCTGACCAACATGGTGAAACCCTGTCTTTAAAAAAATAAATAAATACATTTGTAGCTAGGCACAGTGGCTCATACCTGCAATTCCAGCACTTTGGGAGGCTGGCTGAAGCAGAAGGACCCCTTGAGGCCAGGAGTTTGAGACCAGACTGGGAAACATAGTAAGACTCCATTTGTACCAAAAAGAAATAAAAAGTTAGCTGAGTGTGGGGGCACACACCTGTAGTCCCCAGCTACTTGGGAGGCTGAGGTGGGAGGATCACTTGAACCCAGGAGTTTGAGGCTACAGTGAGCGAAGATTGCCCCACTGCACTGCAGCCTCAGTGACAAAGCACAACCCAGTTTCTCAAAATAAATAAGTAGATAATCCTTAAATGTTAGTAAAAGGGTTGTGAACACTTTGTTGTGAACACATGTTGTCAAGTCTCATGCATCCTTACTGGAAAGGACTTATGCATGTGTTATTGTTGTTACATGAAGTGGGCAGTGCAAGGTGGGCTCTGGTGAGAGTGAGAAGAATGAGGAGAATGAGGAGATTGGAAGAGAGCCCTGGAGATGAGCTTCCAGGCAGGGGAGCAGCTGTGCAGAGGCTCTGAGATGTGGACACCTGGTCGTGCTGGATGAATGACGCCATGGAGGGCCTCAGCCTGGCCCCATTGCATAGATACATCTGGGTAAACTGAGGCAGTCACTGGGGAGGGCCTTGCCAATGAGAGGGATTTTTTCCGTAACATGTTTTGAAAAGATTCTTCAAAACATTCCAAAGGTATTACGGGGGAAATTTTCCTCCCTTCCCAGACCCCAAGTCCTCTGCCATAAATGAGAACGTGTCAAGTCTCACGCATCCTTCATCCTTCCTGGAAAGAAGTTACGCACGTATTATTGTTGTTACATGAAGAAGGAGAACTGACAAGCAAGAAGGAGTAGAAGAAAATGTTTCTTCTTTTCAGTTTTCTAGAGTGTTGCCATGAAGGGCTGGAGAGAGAGTTGCAGGGAGGAGACAGAAACCTCAGGGACGGCACAAGGCTCCAGAGCTTTCCCCTCCTCTCACCGTTGTGAGGTGCCTTGCTGCTCAGAGGCTCCTTCACCACCACTGATGCTCATCCCCGGGGTCAGCCATCTCTGCCTGACTTCCTTACTGAGGACTTCTGTACCCTCACTCTCTGCCTAAATAATTTCTTCTTAACTCCTGTATCACTGCCAGACTCTGAGCCAGAATGAGGTGACACAGAGAGGCTGGGACTGTGCAGAATACCTTTTAGTAGAAATGACTGAGTGGCAGTAGTGATGTCCAGTTGCCAGGTGCAGCAGTGACATCTGTCCTAGCCTCAGGGTTCAGTGTCCAACACCAGGGTGTCAGAGGTGTCAGCAGTGGCATCTGTGCTCAGCAGCAGGGGCAGTTGTTCCTAGGAGGGACCGGATCCAGGGTGGGCTGTGGATTCTGTTCCTGGTGGTGAAATTTCCAGCCTTGCTCTGTGGCCTTCCCCACAATAAAATTAGCCCCCAATACCACGTATTACTACTTTATGTGTAAATTAGAGAAATTTGTTTTCCATAGTTTGCTCCAAGAAGTGAGTGAGAAATCAGTCTGTGGACCAGTGTCAGAGAGCAGCATTCAGAGGTGTTCTTTGTGAGAGAGCCACATCCTGAATTGTCTACCTGGCCTCTACCCCATGGTGGAGAGATCAGCAGGGAATATCACATCTCATAATTGATGATATACATCCTCCCTTTTATTTCTGAGAGAAAAATCTTCTTTTACACAAGGTTTGAAAGCCCACCTCATCCACCCACCCTGGGCACTCTGATCTCTGATTTCAGTGGTTCCCAATCTGGCTCCCAACAGGGAGGGCAGGGGCTTAGAAAATACTCAGGCCACTTCCCAGAACACCTGCCTCAGAATATTATGCACAAGACCAAGACATCACTTATATAACAAGCACTACAGGTAAGGCTGATGCTCAGACATGTGGGATCCTGGTGTTCTTGATTTGGAGACCAGAAACATAGGCTCCAGTCTTGTCATAAATCCAGAATCTCTTGCTCAGCCCTGGACTTCTTGGATCTCAGCACCACGTCCAGGTGATTCCTGTGCACATGGGAGTTCGTTGTCTCAGTGTCCTCTAGGCGTGGGGTCAGAATTGTGCAGTCTGCTCTTGGTATGGTCTGATCAGATCCCTTGGAACTGGAGGTCCAGGGTTCAGTCCTTGCGCTCATTCTCTTCTATAGCCAGTCACTTCCCTGCTTCCCTCATCCATACTTGAGGTTTTAAGTATTATTTATATGGTGTGACCTCCTAAATTTATTTCTCCAGCCCAGATCATTTTTCATTTCCCCTAAACTCTGAAGTTGTCTGTCCAACTGCCACCCCAGCTCCCTCACCTGTATTCCTACTAGACATCTCCTCCACTGAGTGCCTGGGATGCCCCCTTCTCAGTGAGCTCCTGCCAGAGTCTCCCCATTTCCACTGACAGCAGCTCCACCTTTCCTTCTACTCACTCATTTTACAACTGTGGGTGTCATTGATTCTTCTTTCCCACACCACAGATACAATCCATTGCCAAATGCTGTGAGTCCATCTTAAAATGCATCCAGAATCCCCTCACATCCCACTATTCCCTCTGCTCACACCCCAGTCAAGGTAACAACATCTCCAGCCTGTAATACTGCACTCGCTTCCCACTGTTTTCCCTTCTGCCTCGCTCGTCCCTCGCTTCTCAATTCTGTTCTCAGCATGGCAGTCAGAGATCCTTTTAAAAGAGAAGTTGTACCATGTCTCTCTTCTGCTGAAGACTGTCCGCTACCTCCCTATCTTACTCAGAGCAAAGGTCAGATGCTTCCCCACACCCTCCAGGACCACCTGCCCTGGCTGTACCTTTGACCTCACCTTAGTTTCTCTGTCCAGCCCTCCTGGGCTCCTTCTTCTCCTGGGAACACAGACACCTTCCTGCCCCACTGCATTTGCCCTGAAGGTTCTCCTGCCTGGAAAGAACTTCCCCAGACATCCTCGTGGACACTCCTCATGTCCCTCAACTCTTTCCTCAAAGGTCACCTTTGCAACGTGGTGCACACTGACCACACCAACACAACAGCCACCTTTCCTGTCCCCACTGCCCAC
>CAUYLG010064561.1:0-14956 GCA_963573385.1 Cacajao melanocephalus
TTGTTCCTGCACCCGGTGTTACTGTGCAATGCTTGGACAAAACACCTCCCTAGACAAAAAAAAAAAAAAAAAAAAAAAAAGCAGGAGCCAGGGAAATGCATCTCCCAGGTTTATCAATTCTCTATCTGTACTTGGTGTTTGTTTTCTCACCTTGAGATAGTAAGTCACATATCCAGCCGCATTCAGTGCTGTGAGGTAGATTCAGATGTGTCTGTAAATGAGAAACTTACCTCCTCCATCAGTGTCCATGTAAAAAAAGCAGACATGATCAATGAAGCATGCAATAGTGAAACTCTGACCCCAACTTGGGGTTGCTGATGAAAGCTGGGCCTCCTTAGCTGGCGGCAGCTAAGGCGCTTTCAGGAAGCATGTGTTTCCAGAGAGTTCGCAGAACTAAGGCCCAGTTAGATCTGAAGAGGTGATGGCTTTCCTAGGCTGTGCCCAGGAGAATGGCTCTCCCTACTGCTGTACCTGGTGGCAGAGCCCTCCAAGGGCCGCCAGTGCCAAGCACCTGAGTGTTCTCCGGAGTATTCTGTAGAGCCCTAGCAGGACCAGCATTCATGCTGGGCTGCAGTGTCCAGCTCCAAGTGAGCAATTCTTTGCACTCACCATCTGGGGCAAGAGGTCAGAGTGTAGCATGACTACTTGTTAATGGGAAAAAAAAAACTTTCAGTGACACTTGTTAAAGCACCATAAGGCAGGCTTTATCCATAAGGAAGGCTTTATTCAGTACCATCTCCATAGGGCTTTTGCAGTGGGGGAGGGAGACTGGGCTTAATTCTGAGAACAGCAGGGATGGGGGTGTGTGGATGTGGAATTTATAGCCTAAGAGCTGGGTGGGGGGTCAGTGGATCGGAACTTACTAAGAAGAAATGTCAGGGGTAAGGGGGATTCTGGCTAAACCCACCTAACAGGATTCTTGTAGAAGTTTGGCCAGTTGGGGTGACCAGACATCACCTGGGAGCTGGTAGAGGATGAGGAAACTGATCAGATATGGAGATGGGGCATTCTTGCTAAAGTGACTCAACAGGGTTCTTGCTAAAACTGGATTTTACAAGGAAGTGTGAGGAGGAGAAGGTTCAGGAGCCAGACAAAAGTTCAGCCAAGTGGAGAATGTTTGTCAAATTGTATACACATGCATCTTAGTCAGCAGAGTAACCAGGAATAAGCTTTTACCTCTTCAGCCACAGTTAGAAGGCGTGAAGATAGATGCTGACAGTCTCCCTGAGCCAAGTGTTTAAATGCATCTTTCATCTCAGTGAAATAGGTGTTATCATCAAGCCCATTTTACAGCTGGCACAACTGAGGCTCTTGAAGGGGTTGAGGAATTTTCTCAAGATCACCTCACTAATCACTGGGAGAACAGGAGTTTACACTCCCACAGATCTCCTTCCAAGTCTGTCCTCCTCAGCATTCTCTCTCTTCCAGAGCGTATTCTACCATCTGCTTTAATTCCAAAATTGGTCGCTTGGGACTAATTACTAAAAATACCTTCAAGTCTGATAAGGGCAATTCTGGTACATACATTTCTGCATTCAAATTCTAGGTCTTCCACTTATTAGCTAGAACCTTGGACAAATTGCTTAACTTATGGAGATACTCATGTCTAATTCTATAGTGCCATTATGAGGTTTAAATGAGTTAATTGTTGTAAAATGCTTAGACTATTTCCTAGCATATAGTAAGTACCCAGTGACCACTGGCCATCATGACTATTTCTCCACCACACCCTCCTAAGCTGAGCACTTTCCCTTAACACTCCTGGCCCAATCCTTTAGCTCCTCTGAAGTTCCTTGCAATGGCGTTTGACCTATATTTAATGGGTGGAAACAATAGAGACGATATTAAATACTTAATTGAACTACATAATTAAGCAATACGAGCAGATGAATGTCAGGTAATCCAAGGTAATACACATTAGAGATTAATTAAACCTGCTTCTGTTCGTTCGTGCCTGCTGAATTAGCTATAATGACTTAAACAATCACACCAAAAAGTTACGCTCATCTGATCTTCATTGCACCCATTATTCAGCACTTGCACTCATCATCAACAAAAAGCACACCCTGTGTGTCCCGTCTGCATTCATCTGCCATGAGTTAACACCCCATTTGGCTGCACAGCTGCGGCAGCCTCATTCCCTGAACAATTTAGTGCTGGCCTGCATCTACAGTAAAAACTGAAGTCAGCATTCTGGATTGCCATATCCATCTGTTCCTCTTCTGCATTCTAGTGGCATTCAAAATAGTCAGATGCCAACGCATGTTTAAGAACAAAGTGAAAAACTGTAATGATATTAAATAATGAATTTAGGTCATGTACTCCAAGATTACAGCAGAGAAAAAGAAAAAGATTTTTTTAAGTGTCTCTTCACCTCTAGGGTAAAGGTGAAAACAATTTTTTGAAAAAGAAGAAAAACATCTTTTCATTGGATGGTGATGATGTCTGTCAAATTTAGAGAAAGAGGGAGACTTACTTTCATGATCCTTACATTTGAAGTTATCGGGCACACATCTCTACCAAAGTATACTAGCTTACAGGAGGTCTGTGGATCAAATCAGACCAAGCAAATACATTTCTATTGGTTTTAAAGGAGTCATGGCCAAAGATCTGCAAGTCTTCCAAGTTTCTCGGAGCTAAGGGAGGGATGCCATTCTCTGATAGGAAGATGTGCTAGGTCAGCTGAAGTGGCTGAGAGCTTCAGCTAACTTAGAACCTCCACACCTCTCGAATCTCTTCCTTCCCAATTGAGTAACCAATACCAGATTGCTGTTTTCATAGGTTCCTCCCCACCCCCATTTAATGGTTTATTTGACGATGGGAGAAGGAGAGAGCCTGTGTGGGAATTTGACCCGACTATGTCAGCTCCAGAGACTTGTTGAGAATGTGGGAATTAGTACCCGTCTGGAGACCCCCGGATTGATGGGTGCTACAGCCACATGGAGACCGTGAGTGCCTTTTATAGGCTCCCTCCTGACTTTCACGACCCACCTGCTTTCTCCAGTGTCTGTCTGTTCTCCAGTGTCTGTTAAGGAAGAGTGTTGGTTTACTCTCATGAGGACATTTCTCACAAATTGCAGAGCCCTCTTCCTTTCCCTAAAGAAAGCCCATCGCACCCCTGCACCATCCCTGCCTTACAAAGCCTTCCACTGAGTCCTCCCCAGACCCTCAGTGTTTTCCTGAGAAATCAGGAGTTCTCTTAGTAAGAATAAATGCATGGGCCAGGCGCAGTGGCTCACGCCTGTAATCCTAGCACTTTGGGAGGCTGAGGCAGGTGGATCACCTGATGTCAGGAGTTTGAAACCAGCCTGGCCAACATGGTGAAACCCTGTCTCTACTAAAAATACAAAACTGGGCATGGTGGCACATGCCTATAATCCCAGCTACTTGGGAGGCTGAGGCAGGAGAATCGCTTGAACCTGGGAGGCGGAGGTTGCAGTGAGCTGAGATGGTGCCATGGCACTCCAGCCTGGGCAGCAAGAGTGAAACTCCATCTCAAAAAAAAAAAAAAAAGAATAAATGCATGAACTTCCCCTTTACCTTCCAGGGTAGGAGCACAGGTTTGGTAGAAGAATTCAAATGGTAGTTCCTGCAGCAAGGAATCGTATAACTGTCTCTTTTTGTCTTTTCCCTTTAAACATTTCCCTCTTGCAGCTCATCCAGGTGCTGTTGGAAGATGAAGTTACCTACAGCGCAGTTAAACTCAGCCTTCCTATGGGACAAGAAGCCCTTATAACCCTAAAGGATGGACAACAATTTGTGATTCAGATATCAGATGTACCCCAAAGCTCTGAAGACATTTATTTCAGAGAAAGCAATGCTAATGTGTGAAATTATTTATTTGAATAGAGAATAAGAAAATGAATAGACTTTCATTCTTTAAAATATTAAACACTAAAGTTTTTCTATTGACTAAAGAAGATGTTATGTATATAATAGATGTAGCATTGTCTATTTTATGTTTATATGTATTTCAAGGAGGTGGTTTTGATAAATGTATAAACTGATTTGTAGAATCATTTTTGCCTCTGTTGCTTTTCTTTTGAGGATTTCCAAGTATTTCTATTTTGAGACATAACAGAAAAGAAATTTGAGAATGCCTGTTGGGAGTAAAGAAACAGTTAAGGCTCCAAAGAAAGAAAAAGTTCAAAGTATACCAACTGGTGCAATCAGTAAAATGCCAGTGGTAATATTTTTCTTCCCCTTGGTGGAGCGCCTCGATCGAAATAGAATTTGTAGATAGATCCTCCTCAGGCAATGAGGAACAGAAAAAAAAAAATCAATGTGATATCACTGTTAAATTCACTCACTGGTCCATTAAACACCTTTGGTTCACTATCCTGATTTTCTTAAAGTGAGATAGAATTTTGAATGCAACAATGTCTATAGCAAAGGCTAATGTCCTGCCTTGAATCACTCTTTAGTTCTCTTTTTGTAGCAAAATCCTAAAAACTGCTGAAAATAGGAATAGAGCATTGTTACACAAAATCCATTTTTATGTAACTGATTACAATATTTCAAAGTAACTTTAAAATTCGTGCTTAACATGATTTCCAGTATATATGGAAAAAATAGATAACATTTTCTTGATCTCATATTATATATGAAATGAACTAAATTTCATGTATATTTCATTTGGAATGAATTAAATTTACTTATGAAATGAATTACATTTCCCTAAATGCTTGGAAATTTAAAGAAAAAAAAACAACCTAGGAACTACATGTCTGTGGATTCATTAAGAATTACTCATCTTTATGGTTAAAAAAATAATCATATTAAGAGCCCTTTGCAACTACATTTAACATATTATCTCACGCTATCTGGGAGGAGTTGTTCTTGGTTGAAGAATGAGTCAGAGAGACATTTATTCTTTTGCTCACTGCTCAGTGACTTCGCATGTCAAGTGTTTGCTAATAAGTAAGTAGACAGTTGGTGAACTGAGTCACAGAACAGAGGCAACAATGGGATCTGTAAGTCCGGGAATGGTGAATTTTGTTTGCATGTTTTGGGATAAACTCGTTAGCTAAGAGCTAGCAGAAGTCATTCGGGGCATTCTATCCTTGAATGCCTAAGCTTACCAAAGAAAACAATTTTCACTGTTTCTCTGTAGCGTTAACGTTAGGATAGGGGATGAGGATGGGTAGTAACAGAGAAGAGGAGGGACTTCTGGGACTGTTGTGATTAGTATCACGGTTTCTTTCTTATTTGATCTTGAAGCCTGTCTAGGAGAGCCCTTATGCGGTGGGTAGGGGAGAGAGTAAGGTTTGGGTGTGTCGGTGAAACTAAAATGCAAGAAGCAGTAGTTTATTGCTCACAGACCCAGAGAGGTTATGAGCACCGAATCACTGGGAGGCCCAAGAGGAGTCAGAGGCAGCAGGGAGCTCAACTGGCCTGCGGCTGAGCCTGCCGAACCTGCCTTTATTAAGGTCCAGGGTGTTATTCCTTAGGCTTTCCCTCGGGACTTAGGGATCTGGGTCATTTAAAGAAAACATGCATAAAGGAGGGAACTCATTTACACGACTTCAGTGTTGACCATTAGATTTTTCCACAGCCAGCAGCTGTGGCCTGAGCTGGGTTTGGTGTCAGTGAGATGAAGAACAAGCAGGCTCTATTTGCAAACACCACACAGAGAGGAGAACCCTCACTGAGGCCGAGGATGACAGGATTCAGCTGGATTTCAAACAGCTGATGTCAGGCCTAAAAATGGGTGTCAAGGCTGCAACTCCATGAAGCCTATGCCAGGAACCCTTATGGTGCTCCCATTCTTGGTCTGGGGGCTAGCCATACAGTATAGTGAGTTCACCTTGTGAAAATGTGTCACGAAGCTTGTGATTTGACTCAATTACATTTCTGCATATGTTATATATGAAAGTGTATCTTAAAAAATACAAGGTGGCCAGGCACGGTGGCTCACGCCTATAATCCCAACACTTTGGGAGGTCAAGGTGAGAGAATCACTTGAGCATAGGAGTTCAAGACCAGCCTGGGCAACATAATGAGATCCCCATCTCTACAAAAGAAAAAAATTAGCTGGATGTGGTGGCACGTGGTTGTAGTAACAGCTAATCAGGAGGCTGAGGCAGGAGGATTGCTTGAGCCTAGGAGTTCAAGACTGCAGTGAACTACGATCACGCCACTGCACTCCAGCTTGGATGACAGAGTGAGACCCTGTCTTAAAAATAAATAAATAAATGGCATTGCCCACTTTATGGGGACTAGATTGGAGGTTTCTGATGGAAGAAAGACTAAAAAGCATACAAGAGGATTTCAAGAGAAAGTGAGCTGGGCTTGAAAAGCCATCAGGTGCAGTGGCTCACGCCTGTAGTCCCAGCACTTGGGAGGCCAATGCAGCTGGATTGCTTGAGCTCAGGAGTTTGAGACCAGCCTGGGCAATGTGGTGAAACCCTTGTCTTGATGAAAAATATAAAAATTTAGCTGGGCATAGTGGTGAGCGCCTATAGTCTCAGCTACTTAGGAGGGTGAGGCAGGAGGATAGCTTGAGTCCAGGAGGTTGAGGGTACAGCAAGCTGTGATTGTACCTCTGCACTCCAGCCTGGGCCACAGAGCGAGGCCCTGTCTGAAAAAAAAAAAAAAGAAAAAGAAAGAGAGAAGGGAGGAAGGAAGGAGGGAAGGGAGGAAGGAAGGGAGGGAAGGAAGGAAGGAGGAAAGGAGGGAAGAAGGTAAGGAAGGAAGGAGGGAGGGAAGGAGGGAGGGAGGGAGGGAGGGAGGAGGGAAGGAAGGAAGGTCGGTCCATCAGGGCCAACAAGCACTGATGTGAGAACAGAGCTGCACCTGCCTCATATGCAAGTCTTTGTTTTTAACTCCCAATCCCCCTCCTTGATGAGCTGAAACAGGAGGCCCAGCAAGGAGGAAAACAAAAAAGAATCTAACCACGTCTGCCTCACCCACCTCAGCCCTCATGTCCTAAAGCAGATAGCAGGAGAGAGGAGAAGATGTTAACTTCAATAACGTTTGACATTTTGATTATCACACTGAAATGTTAATTACCAAAGAGAGATGGTTCCTATGATTGAAAGTAACTGGTGGTCTATTACTTGAAAGTGAACATGAATATGAACAGGAAATCCCCCTATCCTCTACACCAAACTTAGATTTTTCTTCAAGAGCCAGAATGAATCCACAGAGGAGGTTGCAAAGATTGCTTTCTGCTTGTACTACGGATCAGTTCACTATTACAGCATAACAAACTAATCCTTCATGGCTTAAAACAATCACCATCTATGTATTAGTCCTCGCCAGTCCACAGTTTGGACTCAACAAATCTCAGCTGGGCTCACTCAGCCCTTCAAGGTTCCTGACAAGTGTGTAGGGGGCTGGCTAGTCTAGGATGGCCTCAGCTGTCCTCTATGTGGTTCCCACATCCCTTCAACAGGCCAGTTCATGCATGTTCTTATGGTAGGAGGGAGTCCAAGACAGCAGACGTGGAAACACACAAGCTTGTTTTCACACCTCCTTTTGCATCAAGTGTGATCTTGTCCCACTGACCAAAGCAAGTCATGTTGCCAAGCTCAGGGTTAGCAAGATAAGGTACTCCTAATGGGTATGGGTGCAGGGAAGAGTCAAAGACCTGGAGTTGTCAACCACGTCACTCTACCACCTACCTTATCTAGTTCAACTCACTCAAAATAACATCTAAATCATTATCCCAATAGCTCTGTTCTCAAGTGGAAATGACCTGCTAGGGTCCTCAAGCAGCAGTGAGATCCTGGTCATCTGAAGATTCCACAGTCAATCACCCCCATCGGTTGTGATATTATTACAGCACTGCCCTCCATGCAACTTAACTTGATAGGAAACAAGTGCATAGAGGCAATATTATTTACTGAATCAGTAATTTGAAACAGGAATAATCACGAGAACCTGTACAGACAGATATCCCCCTAGGGCACCCTCCTGGTTGCCAATATGGCGAGTACAGAAAGAGGCACATCACATTTCTCTTCACAGCAATAATGGCTGCACCAATATGTATCTTGGAACATAAATGTTCACTCATGAAGATGATAAGTTGGAAGCCCACTAACATGCTGGCATCAGATAGATTTTTCAGAAACATATACTGATCAAAAATGTACAGTAATATATCCCAAAATTAAGTATTTGTCATGTATTTTTTCTTTTACCAGGTGCTCCTTAAACACCTGGGATTGTAGGGGTAGAAAGCTGTGATACCTTTCCTCACCCATCATAAAGGTCATGGCCAACACTCCTGTATCAAAAGAAAAATAAGAAAAGCATAACAAATGTTTTTAATATCTGATCAAATGTATTAGGCCATTCTCACACTGCTACAAAGAAATACCTGAGACTGGGTAATTTATAAAGAAAAGAGGTTTAATTGGCTCATAGTTCCACAGGCTGTACAGGAAGCATGGTGGCATCTGCTTGGCTTCTGGGGAGGCCTCAGGAAACGTACAATCATGGCAGAAGGTGTAGGGGAAGCAGACACTTCTAACACAGCCAGAGCAGGAGGAAGTGGGCAGGATAGGTGCGATACACTTTTTTTTTTTTTTAAAGATGGGGTTTCACCATGATGGCCAGGCTGGTCTTGAACTCCTGACCTCAGGTGATCCACCCACCTTGGCCTCCCAAAGTGCTAGGATTACAGGCATGAGCCACCGTGCCTGGCTGGTGCTATATACTTTTAAACGACGAGATCTCACGAGAGTTCACTCACTATCAGGAGAGTAGCACCAAGGGGATATCCACCTCCGTGATCCAATCACCTCCCAGCAGGCCCCACCTCCAACACTGGGGATTACAATGCGACATGAGATTTGGGCAGGGACACAGATCCAAACCATATCATTAAAGTTTTATGTAATGTGGAAGCCTAAATAAATACTCAACAACTCAGGGAAAACCGTCCATTTTCATGCTTTGGTGCAGTGAAGAATGAACAACAATGAAGAAAGTGATTGGACAAAAAGTGAATGATCTAATGGTAATAGACTGAGTGTGAAAACCCAGCAAGGCCTGTCTATTCAGATTCTTCTTCCTCCTTCTGTGTGTCATTCCCTTCCCCAAGTGTAGGTCAGGACCCCTTCTGGAATGAGGTCTCATGACCTACTCCCAGACAAGGTGGGTCCGAGAATCTCTTTATGGCCAGCTCCTATACAGAAAGGCAGAGGGGTTTAGAGTCATATTTCTAGGCTTTATGACTGGCTTTGAAGGAGAGGGGTTCTAATTTCTATGATCCATCTTTGGGAAGAGAAATTCTAGTTCCTATGGCCTGCCTTGTGGGAGACAAGGGAGCAGGAGAAAGGGGTAGGAAAAGGCCAGAAAAAGATTTTGCTTCTGAGGCTCTTCCACTGTCCTTTACTTCAAAGTACTAGCATGTCAAAGCATTATACTCTAGGCATTATTTTCTGAGCCCCATCAGTATCAACCATGAATAAAATAGACAAATCTCTGCTCTTATTAAGCTTATGTTCCTGGTACAGGAAGACTGACACTGAACTAGTCAGCAAATAAAAGCAAAATATCTTAAGCAGATAGAAGTGTTATAGTGAAAATTCACTATGGGGATGCTGCTGCTGCTGCTTTTTTTTTTTTTTGGATAGAGTCTTGCTCTGCCGCCTAGGCTAGAGTGCAGTGGCACGATCTGAATAGCTGGGATTACAGGTGCACGCCACCAATGCTCATCTAATTTTTGTATTTTTTAGTAGAGATGGGGGTTTGCATGTTGGCCAGGCTGGTCTTGAACTCCTGACCTCAGGTGATCCGCCCATCTCAGCCTCCCAAAGTGTTGGGACTATAGGTGTGAGCCACTGCACCCAGCCGGATGCTGCTTCTTATAGGGCATTCAAGCAAGATCTCTTTCACAAGATGTAATTTGAAAAGAGACCTGAAGAAAGTAGGAGAAAGGAAAGGTGTGAGAGTTTCATAAAAAGGGGAGGAGAATGAGTCAGAGAAGTAGGAGAGCACTACCAGGCAGTGCTAATGCCCCTTTAAAGTTAATGGCCATAAATCTGAAGTGATTAAGGAACTTAAAATCGTATATATACTCTATATATACAATGTATATATATTTAAAATCATATATGTACTACATATAAATTATATATACTATATATATAAAATCATACATACTATACATGTATATGACTTATATATACACACTTCAGATTTATGGCCATTAACTAAATTATACATATATATGATTTTAAGTCCCTTTATATAATATATTGATAAGAGAAATTAAAGGCAACACAAGTAAGTGCAAAAACATCCCATATCTATGAATCAGAAGACTTAATTTTGTTAAATTGTTCTTACTACCCAAAGGAATATATAAATTCAATTCAATCCCTATCAAAATCCATGTAGTGGCTGGGTGCAGAGGCTCACACCTTGGGAGGCCAAGGTGGGAGGATCATTTGAGACCAGGAATTCAAGACCAGCCTGGACAATATAGTAAGACCCCATTTCTACAAAAAATTTTTTAAAAATTAGCCAGGCAAGATGCCATGTGTCTATCTATAGGCCTATCCACTCCAGAGGCTAAGGAGACAGGATCGCTTGAGCACAGAAGTTTGCGGTTACAGCGAACTATGATCATTACCACTTCACTCCAGCTTGGGCAACAGAGTAAGACTCTGTCTCTAAAAAAACAAAAAAGAATAATAAAAAAAAAACCTGCAATGATATCACCTTACACCCATTAGAGTGGACATTATAAAAAATAACAATAGGGACCTTCCGGGGCAGCTGGCAAGGTCACTGAATAGGAACAGCTCCAGTCTGCAGCTCCCAGCGAGATCAATGCAGAAGGCAGGTGATTTCTGCATTTTCAAGTGAGGTACCCGGTTCATCTCATTGGGACTGGTTGGACGGTGGGTGCAGCCCCCGGAGTGCAAGCCAAAGCAGGGTGAGGTGTCGCCTCACCCGGGAAGCACAAGGGGTCAGGGGAGTTCCCTTCTCTAGCCAAAGGAAGTCTTTAGAGACTGTAGTGGGAAGAACAGTGCATTCTGGCCCAGATACTGTGCTTTTCCCACAGTCTTCACAACTGGCAGACCAGGAGATTCCCTCCGGTGCCTACGCCACCAGGGCCCTGGGTTTCAAGCACAAAACTGGGAGGCCTTTTGGGCAGACACCGAGCTAGCTTCAAGAGTTTTTTTTCCTACCCCAATGGCACCTGGAACACCAGCAAGATGGGACCATTCACTCCCCTGGAAAGGGGCTGAAGCCAGGGGGCCAAGTGACCTGGCTCAATGGGTCCCACCCCTACAGAGCCCAACAAGCTAAGATACACTGCCTTGGTAGTCTCACTGCCAGCAGAGCACTCTGAGGTTGACCTGGGATGCCCAAGCTTGGTGGGAGGAGGGACATCAACCACTGCTGAGGCTTGAGTAGGCGGTTTTACCCTCACAGTGTAAACAAAGCCACTGCGAAGTTTGAAGTGGATGGAGCCCACCACAGCTCAGCAAGGCCTTTATGGCCAGACTGCCTCTCTAGATTCCTTCTCTCTGGGCATGCCATCTCTGAAAAAAAGGCAGCAGCCCCAGTCAGGGACTCATAGATAAAACTCCCATCTCCCTGGCACAGAGCACCTTGGGGAAGGGGTGGCTGTGGGTGCAACGTCAGCAGACTCCCTTGCTGACAGCTCTGAAGGGAGCAGTGGATCTCTCAGCACAGTTTGAGGTCTGATAAGAGAGAGACTGCCTCCTCAAGTGGGTCCCTGACCCCCGTGTATCCTGACTGGGAGACACCTCCCAGTAGGGGCTGATAGACACCTCATACAGGAGAGCTCTGGCTGGCATCTGGTGGGTGCCCCTCTGGGATGAAGCTCCCAGAGGAAGCAACAGGCAGCAATCTTAGCTGTTCTGCAGCATCCACTGGTGATACCCAGGTAAACAGGGTCTAGAGTGGACCTCCAGCAAACTTCAGCAGACCTGCAGCAGACGGGCCTGACTGTTAAAGGAAAACTAACAAACAGAAAGGCATAATAACAGCATCAATAGAAAGGATGTCCACTCAGAGACCTCATCCAAAGGTCACCAACACCAAAGACCAAAGGTAGATAAATCCACAAAGATGGGGAGAAACCAGCGATAAAGGCTGAAAATTCCAAAACCAGAATGCCTCTTCTCCTCCAAAGGATCACAACTCCTTGCCAGCAAGGGAACAAAACTGGATGGAGAATGAGTTTGATGAATTTACAGAAGTAGCTTCAGAAGGTGGGTAATAACAAACTCCTCCAAGCTAAAAGAGCATGTTCTAACCCAATGCAAGGAAGCTAAGGACCTTGAAAAAAGGTTAGATGAATTGCTAACTAGAATAACCTGTTTACAGCAGAACATAAATGACCTGATGGAGCTGAAAAACACAGTACGAGAACTTCATGAAGCATACACAAGTATCAGTAGCCAAATTGATCAAGTAGAAGAAAGGATATCAGAGATGAAGATCAACTCAATGGCGAAAAGACAAGATTAGAGAAAAAAGAGTGAAAAGAAATGAACAAAGCCTCCAAGAAATATGGGACTATGTGAAAAGAGCAAATCTACATTTGATTGGTGTACCTGAAAGTGATGGGGAGAATGGAACCAAGTTGGAAAACACTCTTCAGGATATTATGCAGGAGGACTTCCCCAACCTAGCAAGACAGGCCAACATTCAAATTCAGGAAATACAGAGAACACCACACACATACTCCTCGAGAAGAGCAACACCAAGACACATAATCATCAGATTTACCAAGGTTGACATGAAGGAAAAAATGTTAAGGGCAGCCAGAGAGAAAGGTCAGGTTACTCACAAAGTGAAGCCCATCAGACTAACAGCAGATATCTCTGCAGAAACCCTACAAGCCAGAAGAGAGTCGGGGCCAATATTCAACATTCTTAAAGAAAAGAATTTTCAACTCAGAATTTTGTATCCAGCCAAACTAAACTTCATAAGCAAAGGAGAAATAAAATCCTTTACAGACAAGCAAATGCTGAAAGATTTTGTCACCACCAGGCCTGCCTTACAAGGGCTCCTGAAGGAAGCACTAAACACAGAAAAAAAACCAACTGGTACCAGCCACTGCAAAAACATACCAAATTGTAAAGACCAATGATGCTATGAAGAATCTGCATCAACTAATGGGCAAAATAACCAGCTAGCATCATAATGACAGGATCAAATTCACATATAACAATATTAAACTTAAATGTAAATGGGCTAAATGCCCCAATTAAAAGACACAGACTGGCAAATTGGATAAAGACTCAAGACCCATCATTGTGCTGTGTTCAGGAGACCCATCTCACATGCAAAGACACATGTAGACTCAAAATGAAGGGATGGAGGAATGTTTACCAAGCAAATGGAAAGCAAAAAAAGCAGGGGTTGTAATCTTAGTCTCTGATAAAACAGACTTTAAACCAACAAAGATAGATCAAAAGAGACAAAGAAGGGCATTATATAACGATAAA
This sequence comes from Cacajao melanocephalus, assembly GCA_963573385.1. NCBI lineage: Eukaryota > Metazoa > Chordata > Mammalia > Primates > Pitheciidae > Cacajao > Cacajao melanocephalus. Next base: position 13,446 of record CAUYLG010064561.1, read on the forward strand.
GGGATCAATGCAACAAGATGAACTAACTATCCTAAATATATATGCACCCAACACAGACGCACCCAGATTCATAAAGCAAGTTCTTAGAGACCTACAAAGAGACTTAGACTCCCACACAATAATTGTGAGAGACTTTAACATCCCACTGTCAATATTAGACATATCAATGAGACAGAAAATTAACAAGGATATCCAGGACTTGAACTCAGCTCTGGACCAAGCAGACTTAATAGACATCTACAGAACTCTCCATCCCAAATCAATAGAATATACATTCTTCTCAGCACCACATCCCACTTATTCTAAAATTGACCACGTAATTGGAAGTAAAACACTCCTCAGCAAATGCAAAAGAGCGTAAATTACAACAAACAGTCTCTCAAACCACACTGCAATCAAATTAGAACTCAGGATCAAGAAACTCACTCAAAACCGCACAACTACATGGAAACTGAACAGTCTGCTCCTGAATGACTATTGGGTAAATAGCAAAATTAAGACAGAAATAAAGATGTTCTTTGAAACCAATGAGAACAAAGACACAATGTGCCAGAATCTCTGGGACACATTTAAGGCAGTGCATAGAGGGAAATTTACAGCACTCAATGCCCACAAGAATAAGCAGAAAAGATCTAAAATCCACACCCTAACATTGAGGAAGGAGACCCAGGCATTTGGGATTCCCTCCCCCTCTGTCATCCACTGTGCATCTCAATAGAAGCGAGAGCAGGCCAGCTGGCACCTCCTGAATCTCCTTCCTGAGAATAACATGCTTGGTCTTGGAGAAACTCTCTGGAAGACACTATTTTTACTTAAAACAAGATCAAACCAGAGACCTTTTCACATGTGAGTCCTAAAAATGTAAACCAGAACCTTTTCATATGTGATTCCTGAAACTGTAAACAGAGAACTTTTCACTGAGTCCTAAAACTGTAAACCGGAACCCTTTCATATGTGATTCCTAAAGCTATAAACCTAAGATTCTTCCACGTGTAACATCTAAACTATAAGCCTATATAAAGGCAGAACCTTTCTTTGTTAAATGAGCTGGGCTTTCAACAAATTACTGCCTGGTCTCCTGGTCGAATAAACTCCTCCCTCCTTTATTCAGTGTTCGAGAGATCCGTTTCCCGTGGCCGTTCCTGCTACAACATCACAATTAAAAGAACTAAAGAAGCAAGAGAAAACAAATTCAAAAGCTAGCAAAAGACAAGAAATAACTAAGATCAGAGCAAAACTGAAGGAGATAGAGACATGAAAAACCCTTCAAAAAAATCAGTGAATCCAGGAGCTGTTTTTTTGAAAAAATCAACAAAATAGACCACTAGCAAGACTAATAAAGAAGAGAAAAGAATCAAATAGATGCAATAAAAAATGATAAAGGGGATATCACCACCAATCCCACAGAAATACAAACTACCATCAGAGACTACTATGCACACCTCTATGCAAATAAACTAGAAAATCTAGAAAAAATGAATAAATTCCTGGACACATACACCCTTCCAAGA
>CAUYLG010064564.1:0-24819 GCA_963573385.1 Cacajao melanocephalus
ATTGCTGGCATTTGTATTATAGCTGTGACTACCAGAAAGAAAAGGAAATAATGCATAGAGGAGATATTTTAAAATAAATAATAAACTAATTTTGTTCTGTGTGTGATGAAAAGATAGAATCAAAGAGGATGTTTCATTTTAGAACTGGAGGTAAAACCACTTGTCCATTATGAAATCCTTCTCTAAATTCCCTTCCCAATGCTATCAAATAAATCTTTTAAATATACTACTGAATTTAAGAGGAAACATTATATTCTAGTTGTAGTCTAATTATATTACAGAGAAGACAAGTGAAATACGATATAAGCTCTATATCAAAACAAATTTCATGTAGATATTTTGTAAAATTTCCCATCTCCATTCTAAACAGTTGTGTTCCAAAATAGTAGATTCATAAGCTACTTGTTGGTTGGTGTTGGTTATATTCCATGCAATTCTTTTCTGTATTCAACGTAGAAGATTAACTTAATGAGAAGAATCCTAAAAATCTCAACCTCATGGTCCTTACCCCAGTTATATATTTTCCTTGTCTCTCTAACATTACTCTCCTGCTTGGACAGCTGTAGAACAGACCTATGCTAACAGCAGATTTTCTTAGTTAGAAGCTTTATGCTGTACTGAAGCCACAGTCTGTCAATGGGTCTCCCAAAAGACATGAGCATGTTATTGATCTGGTTTTCTTTCATGTTATCTTTCAAGCCTTGATTTGACTTGACTTCCAATGAATCAGTTAAAAGCTTACTACTGAGGCATGAGAATTCAGTGACAGCTTTCAGTGCTGTATCCCTTATGAAGATATTTGACTGTGTGTAAGATATAGTGTAGTTGTTAGTCCCTAGCATGCAGCTGACACCTTAAAAATGATCCATAATCTGTTACAGGACTATTCATGTGAAAGATTGTACATGGACTTTATAGCCTGTTGGGATGTTAGTGTGAGTATTGTACTCTGTACATAGGTATTTAACTATAAGTTGTCTTGTGATTTACAGTACAAGGTCTAGAAAATGACAGTTTCAGAGAGTAACTCTATTATAAGAATTAGATTAAAACAAGTGGCATAACCATGTGCAGATGTGCCGTTTCCAAAGAGATAAACACGTGGCTGAGAAGACTTGGTGAACTACTCACTCTGATCAATTACCATAAATCAGATTTGAAACATGGAGGAAAGTGTAACCTAGTTACAATTTGTGAGTACGAATAAAGATGCATGAATATACTGTTAAAAATGATATGGTGGAATAAATAAAATTATTTTCCTAGCAATAACTCTTGGAGTTAAAATATTTTTAGAGGCTATTTAAATCCAACACAATACTCTGAATTAGTTCATACAATAGAAGTAAAGAAATTCACGTTATAAAGCTTAGGAGATATTGGGTATACCATAGGCAATGCAGTCTTGGGTATTAGTCTATGAAGGGAGTGGGTAGGGCTGCTACTAAGTCTATTAGGTGGCTGAGGTTACAGCAAAATTACTTTTGGAAGTCCCTGTCTATACAAATAATTTGATTCATAAAACCGTTTTTACAAAATTATTGAGACCATGTGAGATAGTGAGTTATCAATGAAGATTAAGAATAGTGGGCAGAGGAGATGCTCTTATGTATTTATCACCCAACAAGTACACATAAAGAACCTTCGTGTTTCCCTTGCATCATCTTTTCTCTATTATTAATTGTGCCATTACTGGTTAATTTCATATCTCTGGCCATGAAATAAAAGTAGCAATGTTGTTACTTACCACTTGCAAGTTTCCTTAGAACCTGCCAGTATTCAATGATACAGATCTTCTTGACTCTGAAGATTCTTAATACAATGTACTTAATGCTGTATACATTATTACTCATTGTAGTGGGTAGAATTGTTTTCTCTTCCCTCAAAAAATATATATTCCAGTACTAACTCCTCATATCCATAATGTTGCAGGATCTTTGGGGTGTCGCTTTTCTGGCCAGAAATCCTTGTGGCTAGAGGCACCTTTGCTCAGGTTTCACTTGGGCTCACTGGGGTCATTCTGCCCACTTGGCCTGACAGTCTGTGCTCAGCTCATGCTACCAGCCTGGATCCCACATCTGCCAAGGGCAAGTCAGGTATGGGTAGGTGAGGGGTATATGAGTGAGCATGGGGTCCGGCTGCTGCACAGAGTCAGGCATCGCCACTGCACACAGGCATCCCCACTGCTGCAGCAGGGTTGGCAGCTTCAGGTGCTGAAACGTATTCTGGTTCTCCGCAAGGCTGCAGCTGGATCAGATGTACTGCAAGCAGCTTCTATGGCTGCCACCAGGGAATGCAGTGCTGCCTAGAAGCTTGGAGACTCCAGGAAGTGCAGGGTCCCAAAGAGGGAGTCACAGCCCTTGCTCAGGAAGCTCCCAGGTCTGGGCTTCCCAAAGGGCTACAGCTTTTCTCTCCTTATCTTCACTCACAACATGGCAAGTAAGGGACTTGTTTTGGCCCTGTTTATGTTATAGCTCTTTCATCCCTGCCATTGGGCAGGTCCTGAGTTCTTGCCCTCTATCCATGAAAAATTAGGTATATGGACAAGCGGAGGGTGAGCAAGGTGAAGAGGAGCTGTATTGAGTGACAGAATAGCTCATAGGAGGCACTGGAGTAGATAACTCCTCTCTGCAGCTGGTTGTCCCAATGCCTAGATCTCTCACAGCAGAGAGGAGGCCCTGGAGTGGGTAGCTCCTATCTGCAGCTGGTCATTTCAATCTGCTCTGCTCTGGCTGACTCCAGGGATTTTATGGGCCTCAGCAGGGAGGAAGTGCATGCCAATTGGTTCACAGACAACCATGGGCAGGCCCAGAAAAGGACCACAAATTCCCACTCCAGTCCACAGGCCTGACAGCCCAGCCCTCAGCCTTCAAGCCCTCCATGAATTGAAGGTGGGGGCCACACAGGGGACCACTTCTTTCCACCCAAGAGCCTGTCTGCCTCCTCCTGCCATTCGTGGTGCCCAAGCTGTAGATTCCAAGGGACACCTGCAGGCCAGTGCCAGGCTCCCCTCAGCCCCACATCAGCTTTCCTCCTATGCTTGTTGGCACCCAAAGTCCAGAGAGGGCTGAGTTGGCAGAGGAAATGTATCAGCACTCCCTCAAGAGCATGCACACCCAGCTGAGCTGCGATAGTGCCCAGGCTCAGCTTCAACTTTGCTGTGAGATCAGAGTGGGCATCAACAGCAGGGAAAAGCCAGGCACTGGGAGCAGGCATTTCTGAGCCTGCAAGTGCAAAGGAGGGCTTTCCTGGGTCTCCAAGAGTGCAGGGATGCCTGTGTCCATAGTCACGGTTTGGGCAGCTGCAGCCGCTGTTGGAGGGAGAGTCAGGGGTGGGGTGCTCTTGACTGCTTTGTGAAGCAGTAGGCCCAGGTGTGCAGCCATGGTTTGGGTGGCTGCAGCTGTGACCAGGAGGATGGGGTTCTTGCCTGCTCCTGCCCCTCACCAAGAGCACAGGGAGGCCCAAGTCTTCAGCCATGAATTGGGTGGCTGCAGCTGCATCTGGGACGGTGGGACTCCTGCCTGCTCCATGGAGCAGGAGGCAGGGTCCACAGCCATGACTTGAGTGGCTGCGGCTGCACCTGGGGAGCTCTTGCCCCACCAACTTGGAAGGGTCAGGACTTCTGCTTGTCCCCGGCTCCCACTGACTCCATGGAGTGTGCAGCCCCAGCCACACCTTCCTGCTGCAGTGGCATGATGGCAGCTGCCACTCCAGATAGGCCTTATTGGGCCTTATTTGAGGCCTTATTTGTAAATTGTCTTTGCAAATACGATCAACCTAAGATGAGATCACATTGGATTAGAGTGAGCCCTAATGCAATGACTCATGTCCTTGTAAGAAGAGGGAAAGTTGGACACAGACACAGAAGAGAAGTATGATGTGTCAAGTAGGAGGCAGAGATTGTAGTGATGCGTCTACAATCCAAGTGACACCAAGGATTGCTAGTGACCACCAGAAGCTAGGGAGAGGAATGGAACTCACTCTCCCTTCAAGTCTCCAGAAGGATCCCAACCTGACTGACACTTTAGTTTCAAACTTCTGGCCTCCAGAAGTGGGAGATAATACATTTCTGTTGATAGAAGCCACCTAGTTTGTGAAAGTTTGTTATAGTAGCATTATAAAACTAATACACGCCTGGTGCTGTATCGTCTAATGTGTCACCCATGAATGCTGGCTTTTAATGATTTTCTCAAGACTAGCACTAAGATTTATTGCTGATGACCACAAATATAAATCCTGCCCATAGTATCCAGGAAACTTTGAATGATAATTCCCTTTTTGGTCGTACTAAATTTACCATTTAGAATTGTATAGTATAAATGTAAAACAGCACATTGCCCAGCCATATTTTCTCTTTATCACTTTAGACTTTAATCATTGAATTGTTGCAATGTGATGTTTCTTCAACACCAATAGCACCTCTGCCTTCCTTTAGTGAGGAGGGTAGGCAAACAGCCTGCAGGTGAAGCATGAAGAGGAGTCCAATTTGCACAAGGAATGCCAGTCTCTCTTTGGATATGGTTTAAGACTGGCCCACGAGAGCACAATATCACAATTGGAGATAATTGAGGATATCAATTGGAAGGACCTTTTGATGTGGCAGAGCAACAATTTTAAAAGCCCTTTCAGAAGATATATGTGTTCATTCCTGGGTGGGTTGTAAACCACATGACACAAAATCTGCAGAAGACATGGAGTGAATACTATAAGCTCCAGCAATGGAAAATTCACAAGAGAAGGGACCTGTTTATTTACAGGTGCTGTAGACTAAAAGTGGTCCATACCACTGGCAAAGAGAGGTCAGGAGCCAAGGCAAGGACCACACATGTGACTCAAGCCCAAGGGTGAAAGAAGACTATTTATTTTGGGGCTCAGAGCCTTGAAATTGTTCTGTGTAAGATATGAGTGATGATCACCCTAATAAATATACTGGCAACATGTTGGTGACTCAGTCTTTCATGACACCACCAAAGAATACCATCCAAGCTATGAAGAGTGATCCAAACTGAGATTTTCCTCAGGACATCCTCCTAGGCAAGGGTCCCAAAGATCTTTGGAGCATCTGATTGACTTTCATGTAGGGTGGAGGGTCCTAGAATGTCCCAAAGCAGGAAATGGAAACCAAGGCATATGTAGATTCATGTCTAGGCTCAAAACGCTTCATCCATATGGTGCTACTGCCTTGTATCATTCCAGACACAGGAGAATTCACTCCAAATAGTGGGACCTAGGTAGGAAACACACTTGCCACTTCCACTAAACAGATATAAGAGAGAACCTGAAGTAATGTTGTACGAAATATCTTATTGTGAATATTAGCTAGTATATAGTTACCTTTCTCCCCCCCCTCCCCATTCTAACACATAAGATGCAGCTCAAGTGTCTAAGGAGAAACTACACTCTCAACCTCAAGGGTGAAACTTTCTGGTCTCAGCATAAATAATCCCTAGAAACTGGATCTGTCATATAGCAGCCAATTGTGAAAAAGCACTATTCCTCTTTTTCTTGCCAAATGTAAACAAGGCTCAGGTTGTCACTGGCACAAGAACTTTTAAGAAAACTCATGTTGATTAAGATGTTGACAATTTGGGAAGAAGAACAGAAAGATGGAAATAACTTGGTTTTTAAATGATGAAGTCGGACTTCCAAGTCAATGCATATGCAATCTGAACCAGCTCTGCATTTCCATCTTCTCATTTATTCCATCTGAGTAGGGTGTGGGTACAAATATATCCTAATAGATAGCACCATGAAGAGGATTTGGAGAAGGGTATCATTTGGGAAAGGGAGACCAGTTAAAAGTTTATTGTTTGAAGCAACAGTTTGGATTATAGTAATGCATCTATGCCATCGGAGAAATTAAACCTAGTATGTCACAAAAACAACAAAGTAAAGTAACCTCTATTTATCCAGCATTTATTCTGTGTACATCACTGTGTCTGACACTTTCCATATTTTTCCTTAATTATTACTCACTGAAATACTGCCTCACGGGCACTTTATCTCATTTTATAGATTAGTAATCTAAGGCCTACTGAGTTTAAGCAAATCGTAAAAACCATTTACCTATTAACTGGGAGAGCTCAAATTTAATCTTAAACCTGTTTGGTTCTAAAGACCCTGATCTATCTATCATGGAATTTTTTGAAGAAAGGCATAGTGAAAACTCACATATCAGGTTTGAAAATATGGCTAATTAGATCAAATGTAATATTTTGTGTTTTTGTTCTCATATTTTTATGGCCAGTTTCATAATCTATAGCAAACACATATACTGAGCACCACTTGAGAGCAAGGGCACAAACTTAATTTCCCCATTTGTTCCTTCAGATTTCTACTGTAATCCTGTTGGGTTGGAAAACAGAAAATGAAAATATATTTTGCCTTCAAAATAAAATTGAATGTTCCAATACTACTTACTAAAAGTACAGCTGTCCTGAATTACAAAGAAATTACGGGCTGAAGCAACTGAACATCAAATCACCTAACATTTTTTTTCTTTTTTTTTTTTTTCTGTTAATTTATCAGCCTTGTTTGGGCTTTTTTTGAGAAGCTGCTGCTACTGTGTGTGTGTGTGTGTGTGTGTGTGTGTGTAAAGACAGAAAGACACATGTTGATTTACCTAAAGAATTATCTGTTGCAGCAGAGACCATCTATCATTGCACTAAACAGGCGAGACGCTCTGGCTTCTGACATTCTTGCACTGGTTGCTAAATCACAATGTAATCTGAGCCTGCAGTCCACTCACACTACTCTTTCCACATAAATTGATGTCATTGTCTTCCATGTCCTGGGATCTGAGACTTAAGGATTAAAGATGTGACTCTGACTCTGAGATTTTAATTCACACGCTGTACCCCTACTTTCTCCAAATTCGGAAAGAATCATTTGCCCTGTTTTCTGTGAAGTATGGCACATATATTTCTGTAGAAATATAACTCATCCAGCAAGCACCCTGTTTTCTGTTTTTATCTAGAGCAAGAGTTGGCAAACAGTTTGTAAAGATCCAGATGTTAAATATTTCAGGCTGTCTGGGCCAGATGTTCTCTGTCATGACTATTCAACTCTGCCACTGTGGCCATAGATAATATAAACTAATGTGGGTGGGTTCTAATAAAACTTTATTTACAAAAACAGGTGGCTGATGAAATTGCCCCGTGGGTTATAATCTGCTTAACTCCTGATTTGGGGCATCACTATTCATCTTGTTTTGTCACAGATATATTTGGTTTTAAATTATCCTGAAATAAAATTATAATATGAAAATACAGGAAATACAATTATCCTGAACATATATATATACATATATATATATATACATATATATATATTTAGTCTAGAGTATTACATTGCGTTCCTTAAATAGAGGAAAACTTACAAGGAAACAGTGGGCAGGGTGGGGTCCTCAGCTGGGAAGAAGATAATGTTTAGGTTTACCTTGACTTTCTACTGATCAGATAATGCTTGAAGCACTGTATTTGATTCTTGACAGCTCACTGCAGGAGGGTTTTCAGACCTGTAGTGTGTCCAAAAGAAGCCAAGCAGAGTAAGAAGGGGCCTGGAAACCATGTCGCATTAAAAGTAGCTAAAGGAACTTTGTACACATAGACTAGAGCAGACTCAAGGGACATATCCCTGTCTTCAGATGTAGATAATGACATAGGATTGTCATGTGAAAGAGGGAAATGTTTCCTTCAATGTGGATCTCCCACTATGTGAATGTTGCTGGAGACAAGATGTCAATTCGGGGGTAGAGGAATTTCAGAAAGGAGGACATTAAAAAGTGAAATGGTGAGCTGCTAGAATATCAGTTGCCAGATGTTTCAAAGTGGATCCTTGCCCTTGGTGAGAAGTTGCAAGAGATAATCTTTGAAATGTTCTGCCCAAAGATGCTACAAGCCAGTCCCTTCATCATTGACAGGCAAAAAGTTTTTCATCCTTGGAAACAAACTGAAATCTTTCTGCTAAAGAACCTAAACTTCACTTCAGGTAGTAGAAGTTGGTAGTTATCACTGAGGAAGCTTTGATTTGGAGACTCTAAGCTCCTCATATGCCAGCATCGTTGTTTTTCAACATCCTCTAAGTTTAATACTTCACCTTGATTACCAGGCTTCTCAGATCCATTCTTGATCCAGCACCATCCTCCAACACTGCTTTCCTTGGCACCAAGCCAGAAATCCACTGCTGCCATTTGTGTTTTCATTTAGTAAATAAAGATCAGAAATGACTGCTGCTTTAATAGACTGAAAACTCAGGTCTGCAAATAAATATCTTGGGAGAATTAGAGAAGATTTGGAGAACAACAGTCAATCTCAATATAATTAAAAATAAGCTCTCACCTGCTACTAATTTCCTTCTTGTTTCTTCGCTAACAGAAATCTTTGTTTGAACAAAGAGGTAAAAGGCACAGTTAGAAGCTGTTTACATAGTGCAAATGAGAGTGCTAATTGTAGGAAGCCTGCATGTTAATGAGAAAGAGGTTATTTATCAGTGTGAAATTCTGAGTGCAATAAATTGCAGGTGATATTTCAGGAAACATTCATTTTCTAATGATTTCTTTTCACCTCCAACAGTAGCCCTAAATCAAAGTGCAGTGTGTTGTAGTGAAATGAGAATTAGTCTGGAAGCCAGGAGATCTGGTTGTGGTTTACAGGCAGCTGTGTACCCTTGGATAAACTGCTTCGCCTCTCTGAGCTTTGGGCTCAATATCTGTGGAAATTAGACATGTCTAAGTTTTCTTCCAGCCCTGGCCATCACAGTATAACAAGTACTAGCAGGGTAACTAGGTCTACTGAGAAGTAAATTTCTCTTTCTTGGGGTAGACTTTTGCTGTGCTGAAACCAACTGATAAAAATACATTCTTGGAAGGGGGCTGGCTTCCTAGTTCCCAGGTTTTCCCCTGCCCCAGCTGTTATGCTTTTATGCAGTTCTTTTTGAGGAACTTATTGAAGATCCCTGGAAGCAAGCCTCCACAGCAGCATCAGAACATCACATGACTCCAGCTCAGTCCCTTTCACCAAGCTCTGAAGAACCTCCAGGCCCCCTGACGTTCTGTGACTCATACATTCCACAGATATTCTCTGAGCACCCACGCGGTGCACAGCACCAAGCTAAGCACTAGGAATACAGAATTCTGCAAGGCAAGTGTAGGTCATGCCCTCATGGAACTATCTAATGGGGAAAGTCGGATGTCAAACAAATAATTAACCAAATAACAGTGTGCTAAGTGCTGCATGGCAAAAGTGTGGGATGCTGTGATGGGGGACCTCCCGATCCTGGAGGGTTAAGAGACACTGTCCAGAGTGATGTTCACCAACACCTGGAGTAGACGTAAGCTGGTCATAGAGAGAGGAAAATAAGGGCTGAGGAAACACTGTACATAAAGACCCTGGAGCCCAGCACATCCAAGGACTAGAAAGAAGGTGAATGTGACCGGAGGACCTTGAATACGCAGACAATGAACAAATGGAAGCTGGAGAAGTAGGTACAGCCAACATATGTAGAACTCTAGAGGTCTCCTTAAGACTTTTGGACTCTGTCTCAAGGCAATCAGAAACTATTAATAGACTTTAAATGGGGCAGAGATATAATCAGACAGAGGAGTTGTATCAACCTCTCTCAATTGTGTCTAAGTTCAGGTTTCCAAAGGACTTGGCAGCACTCCGAAATCCTCTTTCATTCCCTACCTAGGCTATATATGTATATATGCCAAGCCCCAAGAGCAAAGGGTATCCCAGTGTATCCCAGAAAAATAAATCTACAAATAACACTTTGGTCACAATCCTGCAAGAGTCACTCTCAGAAGAAAAGTCCAGCTTCTTTTATCAAGAAGCAGTTCTCTGGAATTCAGAGACTTTAGGGGACCCTCGACCCTCCCTCCTGACCTCCCACTCAGGTGCACAAGGTAGGATCACAGGTAAACAGAAAGGATTTCACTCCAAAGGGAAATACCAGGATGGAAGTGATCACAGCACAAAATGGGGCAGAAGCACAGGAAAGGGTGTAGAAAGAAAAGACGTCTGCAAACTCCAGCCAAGGTCAAATGGAGCTCTCAACTTCCACTTCCAGAAGCCTCTGTGTGAACTGTTACCAGGCACTTCTGGGGGCAAATGCAGATCCCCCAACTCCAGATCACTGGGCCCTCATAAGTAGTGCAGTGCGGAGGGTCAGCACGTAGGCCCTGGAGTCAGACCACTGGCTTCAAATCCTGATGCCCCCTCTTTCTAGCTGTGTGGGCTCAAACAAATTGCCTCATCTTGTTTATCCTCTGTTTCCTGGCATGTAAAATGGGCATCATTATCCTACCTACCTTGTAGGGTTGTTGGGAAGAGTGAATGAGTTAAACTGTGAAAACTACTTAGAAACAATGCTCTCCTGGGACTTAGTAAGACCTAGATAAATTGTTAACTATTATAACTAAGTTAGAGTCTTTAAGAATGGGCCTGGAAACCTGTGTATTTAATAAGTTCCCTAAATGATTCTCAGGACCTCTCATTAATGTTTTATCTTCTTTCTGGGGGTAGCTATGTGCCAGCCCCTGGGCTATGCCCTTTATGTGTTTTCATTCATTTAGGCACCTGAGGTGTTGGTAACATTTCCCCACCTTATAGAAAGGACACAGAGGCATTGAGTGGTTGAGTACCTTGCTCAGGGTCAGATTCTGAAATTTTGGATACTCTTTAGGAACAGCGTTTTCCACCAGAATAGAGACTCAAAGGGCAGCCTCAGGGAACCTGGGCAGAGAGTGGCTATGAGCAGCATCGGCATCTTCTGCCCAGTGGGAATAGGATGGGTTTGAGGAAGGGCTGAAGTGATCCCCAGAATATACTGTGCTTCTGCACAGTGATTCAGAGAGCCCAGGGGAAGGGCTTAGCCTTGCCATCATGCAGCTAGCAGCTGCCCACTTCGCTTCTTTCCTGCCCCAGTCCTCCAGCAGCCTGCATGCCCTCTTCACGGCATGGAGCCCTCTGTATGGGGTGGCTGTTGATGAGCATGCCAACCCCTTGAAGCCCCAGCTACATGAATGAAGTCTGGCTGTTTCTGCAGAGCCAAGCACAGTGCCTGAATTGCAGGAGGCAGGGATAAATGAAAGAACCATCAGGAGCAGAGCAAGCCCCAAATCAAAAGCATTTCACCCTTCAAGTGGTCGAAAAGATAACGCTGGCAGTCAGAAGCCTTGCACTTCAGTCCCATCTCTGCTGTGTTCTGGCTGTGTGGATCTCAGCACATTACCTAACATCTCAGTGTCAGCTTCACCATCTGTAAAATGCCTACAATAATCATTCAAATGAGAAAAATGGATTTGAAAGGTACCTGCACGTGATAAACTAATGCACAATGACACGATCTTTGCTCTATGTGAATAGAGACAGGATAGTGACATGACATTTGATTGGGGTAAAGTTTGTTAAGTGCCTAAGAGGTGCTACCTTCCTGGTCATTCCTGCTCTCCTTTCTTTGTGCTCCCCTCACCCTCTGCAGCCTTCATCGCAGCACCTGTGATCCTTTAGTGCATTTGTTAGTTGTCACCTGTTCCCTGCGGCAGCTGAGAGTAAAGCCTCTGAAGAAGCAGCCCTTTGGGTTCGCTGTCCTGCAGGGGTAGCAATGGAATCTGCCCTAACAGGCCAAGGCATGACCCCCGTGGGCAGTCTGCTCCTTTGGGATTGCCCCAGTGATTGTTTCAACCACAAGGTCCTTGGTAAAAGGAATTGAAAATTCTCGCTTCTGATCAACAAGCCTCCCCTACCATGTAGGTAAAGTTGTCAGTATATGAGGAGCAAATTGCTACACGGTACTGTCTCAGCCCCAGACAACAAAAGCCAGGCCTCCTGTCATAGCCAAGCCTGACACTGGAGGGTCCATGACAGACACCTGATGAAGGTTTGTTAAATGGGTGAATGAATGATCCCTCCGAAAAGGGAGCCTTTCATTTCAGAAATTCTAGGAGTAAAATTTCACACCAATTACAATTCTCCTATGGACACACAGACAGATAACAGGCACAGGGGTACTTGTCACAGTAGATGAATGTCCCCTATTCCTCACGAATCTGAGCAACAACCCTGTGGGGCAAAAACAGCCTTGGTCTGGCATACTCTCTACTGTTCCCTGCCTGCCGCCCTGTGCTACTCACCCAACTCCCCAGCCTTTTTGTCTTAACAATTCATCCTTCAGCTCTCATCTGAACTCAAAGGTCAATTATCCTAGAAAGCCTTTTTGAACAAGGGTCCCAGGAAGTAGGATGCTCATATTCTTCCTAAGATGGTACAGCTGCCTATGGCAAAAGTACTGGTCTGTAGTGGGGAAAGACAGACAGATGGAGGGAAAGAGAGGTGCAACGTTTATCCTCAGAGTAATGTTTACCAACGAAGAGAAGGTGAAATCCCTGTTGGACTCATCAGAATTAATTACTAGTCAACCACCAGGTTAACAGGAATAATAGCAAAGCAAGAGGAGTATCCAGGCAGGGTTAAAACCAGCTCTTCTGCAGACAAAGAAATGAACCAAGAGGCAATTTTCTGTGGCAACACATAGGAACATTTCAGGTAGTTGCTGAGGAGGGCGGCAGGTGCACACAAGCCAACCAGCTCATTGTGCAACCAGAAGGGAAGATATCTGTTGGGGTCCTGTTTTCCTTCCTATTTGAGGTGGGGAGCAATAGTGCATGGTATAAACGGTCTCCCCCCACCCACCCAGAAGTCACAGTGAAGAGTCTCAAAAAAACACTTTTTCCATACATAGTCAAAAATGCATCTGAGAATGAAACAAATAAGAAAATTATTTCAAAGAAGGACTTAAAACCAATGTCAGTAGTCTAAAAAATGGGGAAGAAAGGAATAAAACTTTCCGACCAATTTCAGCGTGATGGGAAATTCCCAGTTTTTTTTTAAAAAGGCAACAATCTATTTTTCTTGTAATGAATTCAGTGAGATTCAGGCAATAGAAAATAGGAAGAATCGTCCAGGTGTGGTGGCTCACACCTGTAATCCCAGAACTTTGGGAGGCCAAAGTGGGCAGATCACTTGAGGTCAGGAGTTCAAGACCAGCCTGGCCAACGTGGCAAAACCCTATCTCTACTAAAAATACAAAACTTAGCCGGGCGCCTGCCTGTAGTTCCAGCTACTTGGGAGATTGAGGCAGGATAATGACTTGAACTCGAGAGGCAGAGGTTGCAGTGAGCCGAGATCACACCACTACACTCCAGCCTGGGCAACAGAGCGAGACTCCATCTCAAAAAAAAAAAAAAAAAAAAAAATCAGAAGAAAGAAAACAGGAAGAATCTTGTTACCATCCTCACTTCACATGCATACACCTCCTAGGAGGACAAGGATTACCTTCTATACCATAATCTATGCAGCGAAGTAGGGTATGCTATCTTCCAAAAACGGGAACTCTCTAAGACTCAGACTCTCAGTCTGAGCATTTTAGGGTGGAAAGATCAAGGGCACTCAGATTGGACAGGCTTAGATAGGAATCATTGTTAAGTCATGCAACCAGAGGCAAATTACCTAACCTTTCTGAGCCTCCATTTTTTCATCTATGAAATGGGCAAAAAAAATCTTGCAGATAGAGTTGTTATGAGATTTGAAAGATAATGACTAATGTTATACACTTGGCCCAATGCCTATAAAATGGTAGGGCCTCATAAAATGTTCCAAGCCTTCCACCGTTTCTATAGATTTACTCAAGAACAAAGAATTCAAAAAGAAATCTGGAGGATTTCTTGGTTTCTAAGTAAAGGAAACTAAAAAACATGTGAAGTCATCTTGTCTTCTAATTAAAAGTTATGAGTATTAATATCTTTTCTTCACCAAAGGCAGGGTAGAATCCCTCCCAGGTCCCCCTACAGCACCTTCATAACATCCCTCAATCATGGCCCTTGGGCCAATGGTTGAAATACTGTCATTGTCTGCTTACTTGTCTCTATCACCTACTAAACTATCAAGTTCAGAACATGATCAGGGACAGCGTGTATCTACTTCATAGATATTTGTCCCATCCTTTATATAGTGTCTGAGTAGTTGTTTAATTAATTAATCAACACTAATTTGATTAATATTCATCGTTATTTAGGAGACACGGGTAGTATAAAAATATCTTACAATAAAAATCTGGATTAAAACCAAAAGTGATATCCATGATAAGATTCAAGAGTAGAACAGAGAAATAAAAGATAAATTTAGGGGTATGAAATTCCTTGACTTCAGGAAGGAAAGGAAAGATAATGCCTGACTATCTTCTATTTAGTTTTTGTTTTGTTTTGTTTTGTTTACCAAATACACGTTAAAGCAAAGCAACAAAAAATATAAATAATAAGTAAAGGAATATGGAATAAATTTATATAATCATAAAGCATAATTTCAATATTATTTCAGATAATATTGATTACCAGGCAAATGCACAAGTTCATTATTTACATTGGCAAAAGGTAAAATTTACAATGAAAATATAATTTTCATGAACATTTATATGTCAATATTGCATTAATGCATGTAAAGCAAAAATTGTCAGAAATACAAAGAGAAAAATAGCAGAAATGTGATCATATTCAGAAATGCTAACAAATCTGTCTTTGACAGATAAATAAGAAAGTAACCAAAGATGTAAAGATGCTAGTTAATCTATTTATTAAAATTGATTTGATGAACAAATTTATAAAATGACAATTTGATATGAACAGAAAATATAATTTCTTTCTCCATGTTTATCATAGCCTATTATTCACAGTAGCCAAGATATAGAAACAACCTAAGTGTCCAACAATGAACAAATGAATAAGGAAACTATAGTATATGATTGAGCATCCCTAATTCAAAAATTTGACCAAAAATGCTCCAAAATTCAAAACTTTTGAGCACTGACATGACAGCACAAGTGGAAAATTCCACACCTGACCTCATGTGATGGGTCATATATATTAATTTAAATATTGCATAAAATTACCTTTAACCTAGTGATATGGTTTGGCTATTTGTCCCTGCCCAAATCTCAGATTATATGCTGAATTGTAATCCCAATGCTGGAGGTGGGGCGTGGTGGGAGATGTTTGGATCATGGGGGCGAATCTCTCATGGCCTGGTGCTGTCTTCATGATAGTGAGTTCTCATAAGATTTGGTCATCTAAAAGTGTGTGGCACTTGCTCTCTCTCTCTCTCTCTCTTTCTCTCTCTCTCTCATTCACTCTCTCTCTCTCACTCTCTCTCCCTTTCTCTCTCTCTCTCTTCTTGTTTCTGCTTTTGTCATGTGAAGTGTCTGCTCCTGCTTCACCTTTCACTGTGTTTGGAAGCTTCCTGAGGCCTCCCCAAAAGCAGATGCCATTATACAGCCTGAAGAACCATGAGCCAATTGAATATCTTTTCTTATAGATTACCCAGTGTCAGGTATTTCTTTACAGCAATGCAAAAATGAACTAATTCACCTAGGTATATACAGTGTAAATGAAACATAAATGGATTGTGTATTTATACTTGAGTCCCATACTCAAGACAACTTATTCATTGTTAGGCAAATGTTCCAAAATCTGAAAAAAATCTGAAATCCAAAACACTTCTTATCCCAAGCATTTCAGATAAGGGATACTCAACCTGTATATATACAATGGAATATTATTCAGGACAAAAAAAAGAATGACATCTTGCCATTTGCCACAAGATGGATAAGCCTGGAAAATATTATGCTAAGTGAAATAAGCCAGACATAGAAAGAAAAATAATTTGCAAGATCTTACTTATATGTGGAATCTAAAAAAGAAAACCAAATATACAGAGATAGAAGACAAAACAGTGGTTACCAGGGGCAGGGGGTGAGAGAAAATGGAGACATGTAGGTCAGAGGATAGAAAGTAGCAGATACATAGGATGAGCAAGTCTAGAGAGCTGCCATGCAGTATGAAGACTATAGGTAACAAATTTGTACTGTATTTTGGATTCATGCCAAATGAGTATATTTCAGCTGCTCTTGCCACAAAAACAAAAACCAATGAGTAATTATGTGAGAGGACTGATATACTCATTTGCTTCACTAAACTAACCTTTTTACTATCTATATGTATCTCATAACATATTGTTGTATACATTAAATACATACAATGTATTTTTTTTTAATTTTTATAAAAGAAGCTGGATACAGTGGCATGCACCTGTAGTCCCAGCTACTCAGGAAGCTGAGGCATGAGGATTGCTTGAGGCCAGGAGTTGGAGACCACAGTGAGCTATGATCACACCTGTGAGTAGCCACTGCATTCCAGCCTGGGCAACATAGTGAGACCCCCATCTCTAAAAATAAATAAATAAATAAATAAATAAATAAATAATGTAAAGGTGCTGATGAAGCTATTAAAATTCATTTAATGTACAAATTTATAAAATTGTATGATTTAATATGAACAATCAGAAAATATACTTTCTTTTCCAAGACCTATAAATTATTTACAATAATTTATCATAGAGTAGGAGAGAAAATTCAAAGTCCCAAAACCAAAGTTTCACAAGCTATATCCCTGAATTTAATACAACAAAATTATAAGTTAATAACCAAAGTTTGAAAGAAAAGTCCAACCACTTAGAAATGAAATTTAAAAAATTACTCTAGGAAACAACTTTTACAGAAGAACTATAAATTATAATTGCAAATAATGTTAAATTAAAAAATTTAAACTCTACATTAAAATGTATTTAAAATACCCAAACTATTTTCAGAAAACAGTGTATAGTCATAAATATTCCAATATTAAATAAGAAAGATATTAATGAATCAATGTCTTATTTAAAATCTAGAAAAAGGCTGGGCACAGTGGCTCATTCCTGTAATCCCAGCACTTTGGGAGGCCGAGGCTGTGGATCACCTGAGGTCAGGAGTTTGAGACCAGCTTGGCCAATATAGTGAAAAACATACTACTAAACATATGACTCTACTAAACATACAAAAATTATCTGGGCATGGTGGTGCATGCCTGTAATCACAGTTACTCAGGTGGCTGAAGCAGGAGAATCACTTAAAACCAGGAAGTAGAGGTTGCAGTGAGCCAAGATCACGCCACTCCCTGCACTCCAGCCTTGGCGATAAGAGTGAAACTCTGTCTCAAAAATAAATAAATAAAAAGAAAATCTAGAAAAAGAACAATCGAATAATTTTTTAAATAAGAGAAAGGAATAAATAAATATAAAATAACATGATAAAGATAAAGGAATAAAAAAGATTAAACATCCAAGTTTCTAATGTATAATTAAGGGAGAATTCTGAGAAGATGGAAACAACAGTGGTAAGAATGGTTTTTAGATATTCCCAAATCGTCACATAAAAACAGAGTAACTACATGCAAAACCAAAATCTATAAAAAAACATTTACAACAAAACTAGGTGACAAGTTATCTCCAGGACCCCCTAAATACAAACGGTGGCAAAAATCAACAAGAGTCAAGACCTGAGTATCACTGGCCCCCATGCAAGAGGAAGCAGAAGGATGCATCAGGGTGCACCCCAGAACAGGAGCCCTCTGAAGGAGTCAGAGAGTTTTTACTGGAAGATGCAGTGAGCCAATTTAAGAGCAGCAGCTGAAGCTAGGAGAGACTGCTTCCTCCAACAGTAGACGAATACAAAGAAGCCAAAGGGGTGGAAGAGTCTCGCCTCTACAAAATAGGAGAAATGAGAAATGCAGGCCTTTACAATGAAAAATTTTCTCTAAACTAAAAGATTAAAAATGTGAAAGAAATGAAACAATTTTTTTTAAAAAAAGCAAATTACTTACACTGATGCAAGAAAAATTTTTTTTAAATGAATGGCTGAAAACCCATGACATAAATTAGTGTTCACATTATTTGCTCTAAAAATGATATAGGCATGTATGGTTGTGATGGACAAATTCTTTCAGATTTCAAATAAACAGATAATTATTTTTCAATATGTGAGAACAAAGTACATAATAAATATAAACAAAAGTAGTCACACATACCTTTTTCTCTGCCTCTTGGGTTCAAGCGATCCTCCTGCCACCGCCTTCTGAGTAACTGAGATTACAGGTGCACGCCACTACACTTGGCTAATTTTTGTATTTTCAGTAGAGAAGGGGTTTCACGACATTACCCAGGCTGGTCTCAAACTCCCAGCCTCAAGCAATCTACCTGCCTCGGCCTCCTAAAGAGCTGGGATTGCATGCATGAGCCACCGCACCTGGCTCACACATACATTTTTAAAAGCCTGTGCAATGAAATTATTTATGAACATGGATTTTAAAAACTCTAAATAACATACTTATAAACAAAATACAATATTATAGAAATCATTAGATCAAAAGATATCTGTGTTCATATGTTTATCGCAGCACTATTCACAATAGCAAAGATATGGAGTCACCCTAAATATCCCTCAACAGATGATTGGATAAAGAAAATGTGAGATAGATAGATAGATAGATATAACATGGAATACTATTTAGTCATTAAAAAGATTGAAATCATGTCTTTTGTAGCAACGTGAATGGAACTAGAGGCCAATATCTTAAGTGAAACAATTTAGACACAAAAAGACAAGTACTACATGCTCTCACTTATAAGCTGGAGCTAAATAACAGGAGCACATGGACATAGAGTATGGAATAATAGACACTGGAGACTCAGAAGGGTAGTGGATGAAAGAGGGGTGGATGATGAGAATTTACTTAAGAGGTACAATGTATATTACTCCAGTGATGGATATGCTAAAAGCCCTGACTTCACCACTATGCAATACATCTGTGTAACAAAATTACACTGGTATTCCATACATTTATACAAATTAAAAAAAGGAACAATAATTGATGTCCAAGTAAGATTTAACCTAGGAAATCTAGTAAGGTAATTTATTCCACCAATAGGCCAAGAGAGAAAAAATACCTATAAGATCGGCTTAATAGATGATAACAAGTAATTAATAAAATTCAATATCTATTCCTGATTTTTAAAATTCTTCATAAATTAAAAACAAATTCATCCTTAACATGATACTTTTTATCTTTCTAATATATACAACTTCAGATATTATGATAAAATACTGGAAATATTCTCATTAATTAAAAAGTAAGATAAGTCTTCCCAGTATTACCGCTATTATTCAAAATTATTCTGGAGCTGCTTGTTAAGGCAATAAGTAAAGAAAAGGAAAAAAGTTATAAATATTGGAAGGAAAAATATTATTCCCTAATGTTGACATTATCTTCCTTAAAAATCTTATAAATTAAAAATAAAAATAGAGGTAATTATCTCCTCCAAAGTGTTTTTCTAATTAAACAGACAAAAAACTGTGCTTATAAGTGGTATAATTACATTTAAAAACAAAAAGTTACTCCATAAATAACCTCTATCCCTTCCTTCTCCAACGTATAAGGATTAAGTTTTTTCTCAGCTCCAGGTCATAATTTAATTAAAGAGAGATTGATCTTTTGACCCTCACTCTGTTTTAAAAAGGAAATATTTTCCTGTTTTTCTCATTATAAATAAACTACCTGTTCATTGTTGAAACTTTAGAAAAATACAGGTGAGATTCACATGTTCTAAGGATTCAGGGTGGGGAGCGGAGAAAATACAGATAAGAAGAATTAAGAAGCAAGTAAAGATCACTCTCCAACCACAGAAAACCACTGTTAATATTCTGAAATATATAAACCACGTATCCGGTTTATTTATCTTTTTTTTTTTTTTTTTTTTGAGACAGAGTCTTGCTCTTGTCATCCAGGCTGGAGTGCAATGGCATGATCCCAGCTCACTGCAACCTCTGCCTCTCAGGTTCAAGTGATTCTCCTGCCTCAGCCTCCCAAGTAGCTGGGATTACAGACGCACCACCACACCCAGCTAATATTTTGTGTTTTTAGTAGAGATGGGGTTTCACCATGTTGGCCAGGCTGGTCTTGAACCCCTGACCTCAGGTGATTCACCTGCCTTGGCCTCCCAATGTGCTGGGATTAGAGGCATGAGCCACTGAGCCCGGTCTTATTTATCTATGTCATATAATTATCCTCTTGCCTAAACTTCTTTATCATATAAAAGTTAAAACTCAGTTTTCTCATTGCGGTAGGTTGACTAATAGTCCCCAAAGATATCTAGACCCTAATCCCTGGACACTGTGAATTTTAGTTTATATGGCAAAAGGGACTTTGCAGATGTGATTAAGTTAAGGGTATTAGAATGGAAAGACTATCTTGATTTATCCAGATGGGCTCTAAGTATGATCAAAGGTGTCCTTATAAGATGATGACACAGAGAAGATGACACAGAAGAAGGTAATATAACAGTGTGACAACTGAAGCAATATGTGACCCAACAGAAGCTGAAACTATGCTTTTGGCTTTGGAAAGGTGAAAAGTCAAGGAATATAAACTGCCACTAGGAGCTGGAGAAGGCAAGGAAATAGATTCTCCCCAAGAGCCTCCAGAGGGAGCAGACTCCTGCTGACACTTTGGTGTTGGTCCAGTGCAACTGATTTTCAGACTTCTGACCTCCAGAGCTATAAGAGAATACGTGCATGTGGTTTTAAGTCACCAAGCTTGCAGTAACTTGTTACAGCAGCAATAGAAAACCAACACACTTATAAAATCGTTTTTGATTAATAAACAACTCAGGAGCAATATTGTACAGTTAGACACTGGTCTTGTACACTAAAAAAAGCAAACTGCAAAACATCCCCCTACTTTACCCCCCACAAAAGGTAGGTTCCCATGTGTAGTGTAATGGATCCCCCACCAAGTTACTTAACAGTGTATCTCTGCTGCCTAAACCCTGAAGGCTGGGTAGTGAGCCAAGGCCATGGTGCCCAGATGAGGAACGAGTGACCTGGAGAACCCAAACATCCCAGAGAGTATCTGAGAACCTACCAAGGGAAACAGTCTCATCACTCACCCACAGTAGGTAAAGAGCCAGAAAATTAGCTTTAATTTCCATCTCCATCCACCTTAGAGATAGAAGGTGGCATGGATCTCTAGAGAGGTCCTGCTGCCATCCAGGAGTGCCCGGTATGTAAGTCCTAATAAATTCATCTGCTCATCAAGGTGGATGTGTCCAAGTCATTGTTTAGTTTTGTGGCTTCTTTCCAGTTTGGGCAGGAGGTGTTTCAATCCCAAGATTTTCTCATCACACCATGGCAAAGGCCTCTGAATAGAATGAGGCTTTTGAGAAAGACCGGGTATTTAAACGTTTTAAAATAAATTTATAATAATTTACATGAAAGAAAGAAATAAAGGATAGATGATAGATAATACAACCCATAATGAACACAAAGAAGATGACATCAGGAAAAATAACTATCAGAAAGACTGAAATTGTGAATGAGATGAGGCTTCTGGGGGAGGCTGAGAGTGAATAATGCTAGACAAAAGTATCATTCCCCAGTGTGTTCTAAGCAAAAAAAGAACAACAAGGAAGGGACAGGCCAAGGGATGAGATGATAGAGTGTCAACTAATGGATGACCTAGAAGTAGCAAGATCACTCAGCCAGTGTGGTTCCTTTCTCGTTTCACAAAAATTGTCTTCAAATAGAAACAGGAAGACAAAAGATTACAACGTGGAATCCATTGTGGTATAAATACACAATGGAATACTATTTTAGCTGTTTAAAAAAACGAATGAAATTCTGTCATTCCTGGAACATGAATAAGCCTGAGGGACATTATAGGTAAAAATAAGCCAGACACAGGAAGATAAATACTGCAAGTTCTCACTCAAGTGTGAGAGCTGGGGAAAAAAAGTTGAGTTCATAGAAGTAGAGAGTAGAACTGTGCTTATCAGAAGCTGGTAAGGGTAGGAGGGAGGGAGAATGGGAGAGACTGGTTAACAGAAACAAAGTTACAGCTAGATGGGAGGAATACATTTTAGCCTTTTATTGCACTGTGGGGTGAATATGGCTAACAATAATTAAGTGTATGTTTTCAAAAAGCTCGGAGAGGATTTTGAATGTTCACAACACAAAGAAATGAGAAATGTTCAAGGTTATGGACATGCTAATTGTCCTCCTTTGATCATTACAAATTGAATACCTATATCAAAATATCACTGTCTCATAAATATGTATAGTTATCCTGTGTCAACTAAAAAAAGGAAACAATGATGGACTTTATGCCATATTAAAGTGACATTAAGAGTTTCTAGTTACATTAAATCAATGCATTCATTCATTCAGTTAGTCAACGAATATTTACTTAGTGCCTAATATGTACCAGGCCCGGGCAACACCACAGAGAACAAAAGGGCCAAGATCCCATCTTCATGCAATTTGTAGCTCAGTGGGAGAGATTACATCACAAATAATCACATGAATATATCAGCACAAATTGTGATAAGAGGAGTGAAAAAAGGAGAAGATGACATGAGATTGTACTGAGGACTCACTTTAGACTGAGGGTGAAGTTGGGGGTGTCTAGGAAAGTTTGTCTTCAAAAGCAACATTCACTTCTGTGAATGTCATCCAGCCCAGGCAACTAGGTGAGGGACTAAAAGGACACCCAAGTGTGACTGCAGAAACACAGTCAGTCCTCCTGAAACACACACAAAGAGTATGAAAAGGTGGGAGATGAAAAAATATACCCTTTTCCAAAAGTGGAGGAAATGTGGATGCTGGGAACTACAGACTAAAAACAAAAAGCTATGAGCATGAGAAGACAAAGTGGCTTTACCAGTCAGTTCACAAAGAACAAGTCTTAGGAAGGCAGCTCATGCTGGCACCTACCCCTGCCTTCTGCTGAAGTCCACCAGCTCACTCTGAGTCTTTTATGTAGAGATAAGAGATTTGCCTCCTAAGATTTGCTGAGGAGTTTGGTATGTTTAGAGACTCAAAAACAACTCCACATAAAACATTCTTGCACTTTCCATTTGTTGCCTCTGGCTAAATGGGTTTTCAAATCTATGCTTATAGAAGGAACAGGTGTAATTGCTCTCTAAGGACACTGTTTCCACCAGAAACATTCTGCCATGATGCAGCCATGACTTACATCCTCGCTTATCTCCTGGAAAAATAGAAAGGAAAAAAACCATATGGTGGGATAATTCCTGCTGGCCTATGTTAGAACTGCATAGTGATCTTTCAACCTGTAGGTTCTTTCACTTCCTTGCAGCTTTTGCTGTCTCTGTTATATATAGCAGCAATCCCCAACCTTTTTGGCACCAGGGACTGGTTTTGTGGAAGACAATTTTTCCATGGATGGTAGGGACAGGGAATGGTTTCAGGATGAAACTGTTCCACCTCAGATCATCAGGCACTAGTTAGATTCTCCTATGGAATGTTCAACCTAGACCCCTCACATGCGCAGTTCACAACAGGGTTAAGGCTCCTATGAAAATCTAATGTGGCTGCTGATCTGACAGGAGGTGCAGCTCAGGCAGGAATGCTCCATCGCTGGCCACTCACCTCCTCCTGTGCAGCCCGGTTCCTAACAGGCCATGGACTGGTATTGGTCTGCAGCCCGGGGATTGGGGACCCCTGATATATATGATGGTTAATTTTACATGTCAGTTTGACTGGGCCACAGGGTGCCCAGACATTTGGTTAAACATTATTTGCAGGTGTGTCTGTGAGGGTGTTTCTGGATAAGATTAGCATTTGAATCAGGACACTGAGCAAAGTACATTGCCGCCCTCCCCAGTGTGGGTGGGCCTCCCCTCCACTGATGGCCTGTGTAGAACAAAATGGCAGAGGAAGGGAGAATTCACTCTCTGTCTCTACCAGACTGCTTATATGGGGACATGGTCTTCTCCTGCTCCAGACTAGAACTATCACCTTCAGGCCTTTGGATTCAGACTGAAACTACACAACCAGCTTTCCTGAGTCTCCAGCTTGCCAATTTACCCTGCAGATTTTGAGACTTACCAGCCTCCATAATTGCATAAATAAATTCCTTATAATCTCTCTCTCTCTCTCTCCATATATATATTTATTCACACACACATAATTTAAAAATATATGTTTAGGTGCGATCCAAGATGGCCGATTAGGAACAGCTCAGGATTGCAGCTCCCAGTGAAAGCGCAGAGGGTGAGTGGATGCCGCATTTCCAGATGGATTTTTATTGCCCACAGACTTGGAGATTCCCAGGCGGAGGAGCCCTATGGGTCCCCAGCGCAGCTATTTTGGCCAGCACGGCGGTTTTGCCGGCGCCCCGGTGTGGCAGTTCTCCATACAAAATACACTAGTCTGGGTCTCCCTTCTAGCTGGCAAGTGGAGCTTCGGGAAGGCAGAATCACCCATTCATCTGATTAAAAAGGGGTCTGAAACAGGGAGCCAGGCCAGGAGATTCCTGGGCAAAAAAGCGCCACGAACATCAGCGCTGCTGTTTCAGCCAGCGCAGTGGGTCGCCGCACGGGAAATCACACAGATCCCGGTGCCTTTTCATCAAGTGACTGGAACACCTGGGAGAGAGTTGATCATTCAACAAAACAAAAAAGGCTCTGAGGCAGGGAGCCAGGTGATCAGGCTCAGCTGGTCCCACCCCCATTTAAAAAAAAACAGCAATTGGAAATGCTCAGGGTTGAGAGTTTCACAGCAAGCACAGCTGAACCTGGGACGGTCCAGCTTTGTGGGGGAGGGGCGTCCGCCATTACCGAGGCACTGCACCACTACGGAGGCAGTCCGCCATTGCTGAGGCAGCTTGCCGTTACCAAGGCAACTCGTCATTGCCGAGGCAACCCGCCATTACAGAGAGTCCGCCATTACAGAGGTGAACCACCACTGCCGAAGCAGTTCTAACTACACCCATATAAACAGGACTGCAAGGAAGTTCACACGGCAGCTGGGTGGAGCCCACAGCAGCCCAGCAAAGCCTAGGCAGGCAGACAGTGACTAGGCTGCCTCCTTGCTGGGCAG